>DXKC01054870.1:0-15410 GCA_031170775.1 Cymbopogon citratus
GCAGTTCCAATCCCTCTTCCTCTTCTTCATCATCATCAGAAGATGGGTTTAGGATGGTGGTGCACAAGTCACTGCTATAAATCAAAGCAATTTTTTTTTGAGGAAAAAAAATAAAATCAAATTATCGTGGCCTCTGATATATCGTAGACCGGTAGTTGTTGGTTGGTTCTTTATGTGGTATTTTTGGCATGAGGCATAGTAAGATGCCTTCTCTCTAACCCTACATCTAAAGCTTATGTGGAGCTCATAGGTGGGAAGACAACTCATACATTTATGTGTTTGTACTACTATTATTTTTCTAGAAAAAAAACTATCTTTTTTTGTGTTTGTACTATAATCACGAGCAGAAAATTGACAGTGAAGTAAAGCAACCTTTGGCTTGTGGTTCCATCACTCTCTAATTTGATGATTTTTTATATGATTTTTTTTCTATCACTTTTAGAAACTAGAATCTTCCACATTTTCAATCCAGGTTGCCAGCGACCGGCCCTTAGAGGAAGCAGAGGGTGCAGTGGGAGAATGATGACTACCTTCGGTAGGTGGGGATCGACCATGGACATAGGTTGTGTGAGGTCTTAGCGATAATAGTCAACATGTTTTGTCATTTAGAGTACGCATATTGCCATTTGGAAGCTGTGTAGTGGTAAAACCAAAACCTAAACCTGTTGTATATATTTTTGTAATCATACCTAAAAATCATTTGGTATTAAACTAATTGACTTAAGAACTTCGCTGTTCAAGTTATTGATCCCAATAATGGATCATTCATTTAGTTAATGTTCAAGTTGCAACATATCTTTCATTTCCAAGCAAACAATGAACACTCTATGATTATTTTTCAATATGGTACTACCCTGCACCATGCATATAGAACCAAGCACATAGCACTACAAAAGTAAGCAATAAAATATGTCCATGATTTATATAAGGTATCATTACAGTGAGGTATTGCTCCTACAGGAAATCCATGGATGATAAAGAAGTGTCTATGAAGAAGATGAGGAAAGCAAACAGTGCTACCATGTGTCGAATAATGTGTACTGTTATCTGGCGTAGCAGATATGGGAGACGAAATCGAAAGGGCAGCTGCATACACAGGCATTAGGTTAGTAAGAATACACCTGACGCGTACAAGTAACAAATAGCTGGCATAACTAAGCACACGCTTAGCATAGGCACCTTCATTGTCGTGCAACGAGCAGGATGTGATATAGTGGTTTGATCAACCAATGTGTCTAAGTCCTCTAACCTATAACTTCCACGCTTTTTAAGGGCGTGTACAATTGATGGGTCTTTGTGCTGTGCTAAATGCAAGGTTTTAAATCGCAGGCTAAGGGTATTTAGCGGATGACCTCAAAAATAGCTATAGCGGAGGCTAAATGGAGATATAGCGGGCTATAGCGGAATATAGCTCATAGCTTGCCTAGTCTCAAACAGCTATAGCCGCCTATAGCTTCAGCAATAGCCGGAGATTTAAAACCTTGGCTAAATGTGTTTGAGAAGCAAACTCACTGCTTTAGTAACAATGGTGTTAAATCGTTTGAGAATCAAACTGACTGCTTGGAACGGACATGGTAAACATAGAACACACAATTATTGGTGAGGAGCGGTGAATAAAATCATCGCGTGTGGTACAGTTACCAGTAGAGGGAGCAAATAGGTGGCATTGGCTAGAACAGGTCGGTTAACCCAAACCCAAGCATGTGGGTAAGGCATGAGGAGAATTCAGTGATTTGATATCCGGGGCACCCGTCATCAGCATTCAGCAGGGGCTACAGATGCATGGAGCTAAAACTAAAAGAAGTGGACAGCCATGCAATTTTGTCGCGAAGGCTTAGGCGACCGATAAAGAAACGGTAAGAATAAACTGGAAGGACAACTATAGCAAGGGAAGAACGACTTTACTTGTGGTTGTAAAAACAGTCTTGACAACTCTGTCGAATCAAGCAAGCACTGAGGTTGCAGATATTGGAGGCATGATCTGGAGGGATATGGGCCGGCGTCGCAGAAGATGGCAACAACGAGAGAGGTTCTAGAAAGGCCTCAGGCAGGGGATGAGCGTGGATGTGAGATGGTGATGATATATGATGACATGATATTATGATTCCTGGATGCGTGGAGACCTGCATTGACGGTAACAGTTAACTAAACAGTGCCAGAGGTCTCGGACTTTTGACTTTTGAGTAAAACTAATGTAAAAATTGGAATAATAATATTGATAAGCAATGCTGCATTGGGGGAGAATACGCCTTAGTAATTAGACAACCTTAAACGACCTTAATCAACAATAAAAGTTCTTCATAGAAGGAAAACATGCCACAATATGAAAACTTTACTATTCCAATCAAATTGCATAAATAAAAAGAATGATAACTCTCATATACAGAAATCAAGGAATCAAGAATAATATGTACTCCAATTAATGATTCACACCACAAAAATCAATAATAGTACATATCAAGAAAAAGTGTGTTGTGCCACCCAACGGCTGGTCATGCCAAAGTTTTTTTTTGCGGGGAGGTCATGTCAAAGCTAGGGCACAACCACTTACACTCAAAAGCTATCAATTCATTCCTACGCTAACTTCTCTAGAAATAAGTAGTTCTCCATTCCAGATACTCCCACCATTTGATGTCCCTAAACCTTTTCTATGCCATAGGAAGTAGAGTGCGGTGTGTGAATGCAGTTGATCCACCACTTCAGATTGCAATAGTCCATGCGGTGGGTGTACCCTTCCATAAGATTGTCTTACACTTAACATGATTAGCATGTTTCCCACACGGACTCAATGAATGCCAACTTTCTAGCATTATGACGGGAACCTAGTGAATTTAAAGATCAGGACAGAACCTTTGAGCGAAACAATCTCGAGAAGACAAGGAAAGTCCTGAAGATGGCATGAGATTCATTGACGGGAAAATGGTGATAGACATGTCATGCACAGTGCGCTCAACTTATCTCGCAAGTCAATTCTCGCAAACCATTGCTACAACTATGATGAAGAGTTAAATAAGTAATATTAAAATCATGAACATAGTTACAATTTAAACAAAGTCTCATTTCTCGTCCTCTAATCACACAATGAAAAAAGCCTATTGTTTTCCATGTGAACTATATCATTAACTTTTATACCACATGTTAATCTTAGTCTATGAATGTTGTCATTACTTGATAAGAGTTTGTTGTTGTCGGGGACTTGGAGAAAGTTAGAGAAAGAAGAAAGAGAGCAAATGGAAGTCATCTCCTCCTAATCCCTAGGGCTCTATTTATTGGAAGGAAGACCATTGCTTAAATTCATTTCCCTAATGGATTGCGAATTACAAGCAAGTCCTTATATTTTACAAATATTCACTTGGATGACTTCAAATATACCCTTAGACCTATTGATGAGGACATAACACCTTCTCATAAAACCATTGATTATAAGACGAATTTGATCCTATATTTTCATAGTGAAAAAATGAAAATAGGTTGCTAGCTTATATATATTGGTATTTAAAATGTGCCCATGAACAATGGTGATGACAATAAAGAATGGATATGCCATGAACAAGACCAATCCAAAAATGCAAGCTCATCAAAGTCCAATATTTGGTTCATCGATAGCCTAACATTACTTCACTGGGAAGGCTATATATCTTGTCCCACCTCAATATCACATTGGTAAGGCCTCCAAATCATCAAGACATTCTGTCAGGAGATACTTCATTGTCGTGGACTTATTATTCATCATTGAGACCATGACCCAAGTACGAGCATGCCCCAAAGAGATGAAGAAAATACCAAGAAAGCCCTTGGACGTCCTCCTTCTTGCCCACCACCTTAGGAGGCCAGCAAAGGCATGCAAACCAAGCCGGAGACCTTGTCTAACTTGTTGAGTTCGAGTCTGCATTGGCCATCAAGACCAGTCTACAATAAAACGGATGCCTGGGACGCATTCAGACTCCATTTTTGAATATCCTCATATGGATGGAGATGTAATTTCTTAAGCTAACCAATGGCTTAGGTTTGAGGTCCAAATTACATTTGTGTCAATAGGAATCATCGAAAAAAGTCAGCATAAATCTGTCTGGGTGCCGCATCACCATCTTTGTTCGTTGGGCCGTGTGTTATCTTTGAGCCCATTAGGACGGCGCATCGAGGGAAGTCAGGTGGAGGCATGTGTGAGAAAGAGAGCGCATGGCTGAGACCAAGATAGAGTGAGAGTGCTGGTACTAAATGAGTGAGTGAAACCTTAAAGTCTCGTTGTATACTTCGAGTGATATATCAATACGAGGTGGGTTTTTATAAATTGGAGTGTGCTTGGCCACATTAATGGAGGTGGGATTTTTAAGAGGCTTGCCTCTATAAATTGATTTTACGTGGCATCTAATAGTGACCACCTCGGTTAATGAAAATGATGACCTCCGTTAATCCCAGACATTAACCGAGACGATTGGATTTTATAAATGCCTTGGTTAATTAAAGGGCATCGCCTCGCAAAACCATGTGTACTACTCAATCCATCCCAAATTATAAGATGTCTGACTTTTTCATCATCAACTTTGAAACACTCGTGTTATTTAAACAATTTATGCAAAAATATTTAAGTTTAAGTCATTGTTCAAGAACATTTATTAATAAAATAATCCATATCAAAATAACTGATATTTTGAATAAAAATTTTAATAAGACAAGTGGTCAAACTTGGTGTCAAAAAAGTGAAATGTCTTATAATTTGGGATGGAGGGAGTAGTACTTAGAACAAAATGACTGATAAATGTATACTTAGCGCCAATAGAATAAAAAATATGATAAACTTGATAGTGTTGCTTCTGTTGTGATACTCCCTCAGTCACATAAAAAGAATCATTCTTAGTTCCCAAGATGTCAACTATCTTAAGCTTTGACCAAATATATATAACAAAACAAATATTTATGGTACATAATTAGTACCACTTAATACATTTTTAATATCTTTTCATAATCAACTTATTTAGGAAAATAAATGTTGCTACTATTTTCTATAAATTTAGTTTGCCTTAAGACAGTTTTACCAGCGCGAGGCCCATAACGACTCTTTTTATTAGATTTAACAAGCATAAACTCTAAATAAATATATAACTAAGTTAAACATGATCAAATGAGTATGGAATTTTTATTATAGTTCAAACATACTATAATTGGGCCACCATAAAAATCTCACCATGAGTGGACTATAGAAACTGCAGTTATGAGTTATTTCAATTAATTATAGAAAAGCAATAAAGCATATATCTAAATCTACAGCAAAAACTTTGTACTAAAGTATACCATATTATATATTCACTATGTAGATTACTCATGTGGAGTCCAACAAAATTATATTTTCATTTTATGCTTTTTTTGATTCAATATGGTTTTTAATGATTCACCTGAAATAAATAAAACTGCCTTCAAAACTGCTCTAGCAAGATAAAGCAAACAGTTTGAAAAGTTGAGGGAGCTCATTTAATTAGTTTTGGGGTTCATGGAGAAAAAATACATAGAACGCTCCACATGATATCAACTTAGAAATATGAAATAAGCACTAGGCAACAGTGGCGACGCCACGTTCAGTTTACCTGGTGCACAGGCACCAGGGTAACTTTTTTTTTTTTTTGCCATATGATAGTCTTATTTTTACCATATATTTTAATAAAATTATGCAAGTTACTGAAGCAGTGCACCAGGGTGCATTTCCTTCTAGCTTCGCCACTGCTAGGCAATATTTGGTTAAAATTAGAATAGATACACTTGTCACCATGTAATTCCTTGTTCAAGAGTTAAACTGACCCCTCTGCAGTGCTCATTCATCTCTTCTGCGGTTTCTTGTCATTACTCATGCCTGTCTCGATGCCTTCCAAAAATGCAAGGGTTAAAAACATACCAATCCATGGTGTCCATGGTGATCCATGTTTCTTCTTCCTCATATAAGTTGATCTGAAAATGATGAAACCAAACAATAGTTACTAAGATGCCACATGAACAATTCATGCCTTCCTATGTTCTTCATTTCTCCATATATATGCATACAACGTATAACAAAGGGTGCTATAGCCACTAGCCAGCAGTACATAGCACGTTTAACGATACACTGACATAGATGCAACCAATGAAATACCTTTTTGGATAGCGTGGTGTCGAGCCCTTTTTTGCAGCAACATCAGGCGTCTTGGCAATGAGTTCAGCCTGCACATAGCACACCAAGTATGTATTTGTCAATTTAACCAATATTTTACTAAGGGACTGCAGATTTTGTTAGTGTTGGCTAAGCTCCAATAAATGGGACGGGATTGAGAAAATAACCGTATAGTGTTTTGAAAAAGCCTAAAATGCAACTGGACTATAGAGAACCCAAGAATAGCATTTGTTTTCCCCCATAAATCACGAGACACTAACAGCACATTTTGCTGCTTGGTCTATGAATAATCCAATGATACAAACCACAGTCGAGGATCAATTTGAACTGTACATTCACAAAAGTAGTTATATAAATTATATAAGTTGTATCCATCTTTTCTTTTATGGAAGTTGTATCCATCTGTAATTTTCTATATCTGGCGCGTGTATGATGCAATGTCTGTTTTGAACATGTAAAACACACATATACTCAGGCCTAAGTAGAATACATGCGCATGTTAAAAACCAGGCACTAGATGCGCTACTACATTCTCCTATATCGCTCTGTCCCTTCGAATCTTTTAAAATGTAGTTGGTCACTAAGTCTCACTTACGTTACGCGTAATAACATAGGGAAAGGAGGTGTTTGCTCCGACCTGATCAGGGGACACTGCTTTACCCTACAGCTAGCATTTTTTTAAGCTCATAGGAGCATGGCCGCATGCTATGCAGTTGATCAATATGAGATACAATGAAACATGTATGGTGTGATTATTCCAGAAGAAAACCAACACACAGATGCAATCTAGGGCAGCGCGATGTTGTCCAGAAAATGCAGCTAGCGCACAGCAAGTCAGCAAGCATGTTGTGGCTACCTGGCTGCATCAGCGGCTAAGTGAGACCGAGGAACCAGGTTTTGGTTCGTGCGTCTTCGAGCAGGTCGCATAATCTCTCCAGATCATATAAAAAAAAATCCATAAAGGAGGAGGCGTGATCGTCGTGTCACCTCAGCCACAGCCGCCGTAGCTGCAGTGTTGGGACGGGGACCGCGGAATAAGGTGAGGAGCTCCTCCGAGACGAGGCGGCGGGCACCCCTCCCCATCGCAGAGCCCAGATTTCCAGCCATCAGCTCTTCTTCCGCACTGCGCGGTGGCTGAATTTGAAGCCTTTCAGGAAGAAACAGATCGAGTAACCAATAGGAATAACTTAGACTTGAGAGTTGATCGAGACCGAGCCGGATCAAAGACCGACATGGGCGCGGCAGCGTCTCCGTTGTCATCGCCGGGTCATGTCGGAGTCGGGGCACGACGCACGATGAGTCCTCGCTGTTTTGTAAGATTGCGTCAGTTCGTTGCCCTGTGCGCACGTGGGGACTTCGCGTCAGAGAGGTCTTTATGCTTGCATGAAAACGTCCGTAATTTCAATACCGTGTATTTATATGCACTTGTGTTTGTGCCATACTCCATGAGGTGAGGCCCAGATGGCATTACCATAGAGGATTTAGGGCACAGAGAGGATTTCGGTCTCAAGTCTCAACGCTCACGGCGAGCTGCTGATGCTTGTGGATTGGGTGTGCCAGGTTTGTATCATCGATGCCATGGACCTGAGGTGGGGCTGGTGCGCCAGGTTTGTATCTCATCGATGCCTCAAGCTTGGTTTGTTATGCTCACACCCACTGCCCACCACAAGGCCCGGCATGCGTCTTGTCACGCAGTACCTTGATGGGGATCTACCTCTGCTTGTGTTCTCCTCGGATTATCTTGCTGTTAGCACAGATGTTGACCAAGTAATTGGGATGAATGCCTCGGTGGCGACTACCATTACAGGTCTTTCTGGAGGAAGGTGATCTATCTCTCTCAGTCAACATTATCATCAGTGCTGATCGATGGCACTGCTTAAGTCATTATTGTTGCATGAGAGGTATGATCCCCATGCATGTGGCAGGCTGTCATTCCCTCAAAACAAAGCAGGTCACTTCAACTGATTTGTATGATATATATGATGGATTCAATATGGGAGTATGCATGTCGTATACCACATAGATAGAGTTTGGTTGGTTCAACTGTAAAGTAAACGTAAATAAATTAGTTCATTTGCATTTCTAGCCAGAAAGGGCTGCAACTTTAAATCGTTTGCGTTTGTGTTACTGTCGGTAGAACCAAAAGGCTCCTTAGTACCATTGAGTTTTGGATGTATAAAATGTGTGTAGCGTTTTAGATGACTGATTTAACTACAATAGGTTTTTTAAAGGTGGCTATGACAAATGGATATACAACCGCCTCAAAAAAATGGATCAGCTGGAAAATCCAATCACCTATGAAAAATTTCTAAATGTGTAAAAGTTTCCATCAAACTAAATGTGAAATTTTGGTTTCCCACCAATTTAATCAAAGCAATTCATGCTGATATTATCTAAGTCTAAAAACCTAGCATCACCGCTAAAATTGGATCCAATAGTGGGAATCAGCAATGATTGGCTCATCTATCACTATCGAGCCCAGGTGGCGGTGATATATATCACTAGGATCACTAGAGTGATTGCATTGGGGTCCCTGCCGATTCAATGGTTTCAACAGGCAGTGATGATCTTCAATTTTCCATTTTGATGTACTACATTTAAAATAGAAGTTGTTGCCTAATATTTTATATATGATATTCTTAATGCATCACATGTGTCTCTTTTTCGTCACATGTCTCACAAGATTTGGTAATGAATA
The DNA here is from genome assembly GCA_031170775.1 of Cymbopogon citratus. Classification (NCBI taxonomy): domain Eukaryota; kingdom Viridiplantae; phylum Streptophyta; class Magnoliopsida; order Poales; family Poaceae; genus Cymbopogon; species Cymbopogon citratus. The sequence continues at coordinate 8,838 of DXKC01054870.1, forward strand.
CATCATAACTATTACTATTACAAGTTATATACATCATAATTAGGTAGGGATAAAGTCATTATAAACCAAAGTCACATTACTATAAAACACGTGGAGCACATACACTATGTTTGGTTATTACGTGCCATTACATAATCTATGTAGTTAACATATCAGATTATGACCGGCCATATCGATCATTTAAGTACATTAACGGATGAATGAGTGCGGTCTCTTTTGCTTCACAAGTCCACGACATGGTCTTCTAAGGATGGAACAAACTGGAGGCACTGCAAATGGACTATGATCCAATGGAAAATGCAAATGACCCTGCAATCCATCATCCCATGTGGCATGGCCTTGAACCTACATAGTACCAACTATAACCTAGTTGTTCCACGACTTGACCTACATTTGCATGGAAGCTACACGTAGCATGGGTCAAATCACGATACATAACAAATATAATGGTGTCATCAAATAGAACATGAGAACCATTAAGGAAACATACACATTCTTAGAAACATACCCTGTTTTCCACTATGTTTTTGGGACAAAGTTTTTAGTGAGGCGAACATGAAGGAGTTCCTCCTCACCACTAGAGAATTGTATGCTTGGGCCTTTTCCCTTTATTGTACAAATTAGGTACTGTTCCACCCACCAATACCTATTGGCATGAGAGGATGCTATTAGGGGGGAGGGAGTCCACGCCTACTCTGTTTCTTTCATAAAAAAGGTGTAAGCCACAAGAGACATGAACCTCCATGTATTTTGTAACATAAAGTGGGTAAGGAGGAAGAGTGCTTCCTCTCACTTTGCTATAAATAAAGCCCAAGGGGAAAGGGAAAAGGTGGTTGTTTCTCCACTCACTCTAACACCCTAACCTCTTAGCCCTCCTCTCTCTCCTAGTTGGACTTAGTCCCCGTAGGTTCTTTTTAGATAATAATTTCTCTAAAAGCAATAAAGAAATTGTAGCAAGTTAAGTTACAAACACATAGATTCATTTTGTGCCCTAGATTTATAATTGGTTGCATTTTTTAGTCTTTTGAAATACTTTTTTAGTAACAAAAGATCATAAACTAACTAACTCTATGCATGTAGTGTCACACAAAAAAAGGTTTTATGCAAACTCTAAGCCACTAATAGAAGTAGTGCATGTAGTGCCTAATAAAAAAAAGGTTCTGTGCATACTCTAAGCTCCTAATTAAAGAGCTAGATAAAGTTCTCTCTTATAATACCATCTTTAACCTCTCCCTTCTCTCTAAGCGATAGTGAAGAAGCTCGACAACGCCCTCGCTTCTCTTATCGGGAAGGTGTTGGGATCGCGCGCTGCTGCCCTCCTCCAGGCACTCGTCGCGGCTACCTCTTGCCCCTGGATGCCGCCGCGGCTGCCACCGGTACCCACATTGGGCCGCGCCTCCCCCTCCTCCATGACGCCCTCGATGCGTCGGCGGCTCGTCCCCTGGATGCCGCCGCGGCCGCCACGTCTACCGACGCGGGACTTGGGGATCTGCTGCTCGCACTGCGCCTCGCCCTCTTCCACGCGGCCCTCGTCCACCTCAACGCGACCTCCGACACGTCACCTCCTCCGCATGGGCTCCCACCCCTACTCGCCGCGAGCTGCATCCTAACGGTGGCAGGGATCGGGGCACCGCCTCATTCACTCTTCAGCACCCGCGCTGCCTCCATCCACTCCATCGTCATGCCGGTTGCCCCTGCCTGGTGTCTCCGCGGAACCACCGTGTCCCTGTACCCCGCCGGCTCCCTCCTTGCGCGCTCCTTCTCCACCGGCAACCCTAAGGTATGGGATAAAAGTCTTCTTCATTCACGCATTGGCATGCAGATGGAAGAATATGGTATTCATGTCCACTTTCCTGATCCATGTTAGTCGTGAATGTTATCTTGCCCTCACCTTTTGCATTGCAGCCAAACCCAACGACTTAGTTTTCAGGTATCTTTTGAAAGCTAACTCATCTTGGGTTAGTGTTCTTTCTTCTTGTGCCCTTTCCAGATTGGCCAAAGTGATATTGAGTATGGCCCGGCGTATTTTACAGTATGTGAATTTTTTTGTCTCCATAATTTAGCGGCCTGGCCGTTCTTAGTAGCTTTACGTGAATATGTAGTATTGCATCTTGGGTGTTTACAGGTTTATCCCATACTTCTTTACGATGTCGACAAAATCGGCCAGTTGGACCAATGAGATTCACCAGAAGCCCCTGTAGAATTCAAAGGCCATATCTCCCTGCACAAGGAGTGGGTAGTGGTCGGACCCCATCGACGCAAGTGCTTGTAGATGTGTTCTCAGGAAAAAAAATAACCACTCTGTTGTACCAAATAGATGACCTATCTTAGTCATCGTTGGGTTCTGCTGGTCATTGCACCAAGTGAATTTTTTCCCCTAAGTTCGATGGGCACCAACTGGAGATTATCAATTGTAGATTTGAAGTGATTTAGCAGTGGAAGGTTTAGGCATGCATTGTTTTTATCTTGGGCTCTGTACCATGCAGGTAGCGTATGGGTCTTCAGATCAGTAATCTCCTGCATGAAAAGTAGTTTTTCACTGTATGTTTGTAGACCATATTGTCTATTGTCTAGCATTGTGATAGTTGCTGACACCGTATTGGTTGTCACATGTGTGCTTGCCAACATTAAGCTCATTCTTGGAATGGGTCCTTGCCAACATTAAGCCCATTCTTGGAATGGGTCCTTACCAACATTAAGCTCTGCTTTTTTGGCTAACCTCTCACTATTTTGCTGGACTGAGTTCTGAATATTACTTAGGTGGTCTGTACCATTACTAGAGCTGATGCCCTGTGGCTGTGTCGGGTCAAACTCTTCTTGGATGGTTGATGTATGGGTACTGTGATTGATGACTCTAGAAAAGCATCAACACTTGTGCTCAGAATTGTCATGCTGTTAGGAATGGTGCTAGCATCTATATGTAAAAAGTTGTCGTTAGAGCAAGTGGCTATTTTTGCTTGTTGGTTGCTAGCATAAGAAATTTATTATTTGTGTTCTATAATCAACACTTGTTCTCGGTTTTGTTTATGTTTTTTATCTCAGCTCCTGGTGCATTTATATTAATATCTGGATCAGCTCCTGTGAGTATTCTAATACTTGTAGTCAAATCATTTTTGTTTTGCAGCCCAACAGGTCCGGAGGACGAGGGTCAGACCAGGGATGGGTGCGACGAGGGTCACACGTGAGGCCGGTGTCCTCGATAGTATTGACAGCCTGTATCGAAACTTGGGGTATTTCACCAAGGGCACGTTTGCAAGGTTTTTCGTGTCATTTACCCTTTTCACTATCATGTCGGAGGGTTTGAGGGAGCGTAAGTTGCGTTGTCATCAGCTTTCAGTGGGTTTTTGTCAGCTCTCAATGGCTCTGAGGGACTTCAGGGACAATGGAGAGGTTGATGATCAGATGGTCGGTATTATGTCAGAGGAGTGTAGCTGGTTGTTCCAGTAGGAGGTTGTTCTAATAGGAGGGTTGGTTGGATGTTGGAACTTAAAATCAATGTAGTGGTGATGTGAAGTGGACAGTGGTGGTGATGCTTGTTTTGGGACTTCATTCCAGGGAATGTATCAGTTGCTATGCTGATATCTGCATAAAGGATAAAAATGAACAAACCACTATGTCTTGTGTTTATCGTCTTCATGTAGTTGTTCACTTGTTATCTCAGGCTGTTCCACACCTTTTACATACTGTACAGGTGTTCTTTGCTCATTCTGTATAATAATACTTGATATTTCCATTCATTTGCATCCAGATTTCATTACTGAAGCATTACATGAGTTCACAGAGTAGTAGGCAACCATGTATGTTCTTGGTTTTTTTTTTTGAAAATATTTGTATCAATTTGCACTATGTGACCTAGGGTGAAGGAACATTTGTGGATGGAACAAAACTAGTTACTGTACATGACCCTATTTCCTTGGATGATGGAAATCTGGAGCTAGCACTGCATGGTTCTTTTCTCCCAGGTCATTGTTTCTGATCAGCATAACTGGTTCAGTTGTGTTCATAGTTTTCTGAATTATGTGGTTACAGAGTCTGTGGAGATCTACCTTTTGCTGAATGCTTTTCAAGGAGTTCTGTCCAAGTCTTTCATGCATTGTGCTATCTAGTAAGAGTTCATTAATGAAAAAAAGTAAATAAAAAAAGTACTGTACACAATATCATTTAAATGTTCCAGTGCCTTCACCTGAAAAGTTTTCCAGTGACGATGTTGAAGAATATCCTTGTGACGTATGTTACAGTTCTGGTCGCATAGTTCTAAACCTTCATTGCAGGGTTTTAACTCTGAAGGCTGTAAACAAGGCAGACGGCAGACTGACCCATTCAGGTGAGCACGCCTGGATATTTTTGTTTGGACCCTGGTGCAGACATGCAAAGAGTTTCTTTCCTACTTTTCCTTTTGCTGTTTTTTTTTCTTTACGGCCGGGACTTCACCCGTTTTTCATTAAGAGTCTTTTCTTTTGCTGTCAAAATGAAAAGTGATAAGCTCTTTTTACATAAAGGAAATAAAAAGGAGCAAACCATTATGTCTTGCGTTTATCCTATGCTTTTTCAAATGGGGCATCTTGCGTTTCTGACTACTGTCTTTATGTAGCTGTTCACTTGTGATCACATGTTGTTCCATACCTTTTACATACTGTACAAGTGTTCTTTGCTCATAGTATTAATACTTACTATTTCCATGGTTGAAATTAGAATAGATGCACTTGTCACCATGAAAATGCTAGTTATTCAAGAGTTAAATTGCATATATATGCACATAACACGCTGTCATTACACTGACAATGGATGGTAGAATCACTCCAAAGGGATTAAACAACAAACTGAAACTGATTAAACTGAAGGCCTCTAGCATATTTGTATTTTAGTAATTACAAGCTCTTGTGCCTTGTTTATGTGGTGGTGTGTCGTTTTGGTAATCTAAGGATTACCGAGTATTTGTACTTCAGAACCTTCTTCTCCTTAATGAAATACGCGTCAAGGGCGCGCTCTCGAAAAAATTAAACTGAAGGCTTCAATCCGTGGTCCACTAAACCCATAAGAAGGTAAGATTCAAGTCAACCCCTCTGCAACTGCAACGCTCATTCATCCCTTCTGCGATATCTACGATACCTTCTGCAACTGCAACGCTCATCCGTCTCGAAGCATTCCAAAAATGCATAGGTTAAAAACGAACCAACAACCCATGGAACCCGTGGTGTTATTAGGTTTAGTGGTATGTATGTCTTAATCCTCATATGAGTTGGCCTGAGAAGGATTAAATCAGACAATATAGTTAAAAGGTTGTGCTGGCTAGTATATAGCACTTTTGACCGGAAAAAAATAAACAGATGCGATGAATGAAATACCTTGTGGTGGCGTGGCGTGATGTTGGTCTCTTTATTGCAGCAACATTAGGCTTCTTGGTAACCAGTTCAGCCTGCACATAGCAAACCCAAGTATGTATCTGTCAATTTAACCAGTAATTTTACTAAGGGACTGCAGATTTTGCTAGTATTGGCAGTCGCATGATCCATCCAGATCAAATCAAATGAAGAAAAATCCAATGAGGGAGGAGGAGGCTTGAGCGTGTCGTCACCTCGGCCGCCGCCGCCGCCGCTGCAGGGTTGGGATTGGGACGGGGACCGCGAAAGAGGGTGAGGAGCTCCTCCGAGACGACGCGGCGGGCACTACGTCAATAACGATTAACAGCAGCGTCTCATTTTGGCCTCCGCAGCGGACGCTTAAGATGTTCGCTGCGGGAAATCCATACGGTTTACCGCAGCGGGCTGCTTTTATTTACCGTAACGGACTCTTTTGCCCGCTGCGGGAAATCGATTTCCCGCAGCGGACATCTTAACGCGCCCGCTGCGGGAAATAGAGTATTTCCCGCAGCGGACGCCTTAAGATGCCCGCTGCGGGAAATAGAGTATTTCCCGCAGCGGACGCCTTAAGATGCCCGCTGCGGGAAATCGATTTCCCGCAGCGGGCAACTTTACAGGCCCGCTTCCAAAAATAAAGGCCCAACTAAGAAACCAGCCCAAAGCCTAAACCTAACAGTCTACTGGACTCATATATAACCTCACACTTAGGGTTTTCTCTTTCACTCTCTTCCTCCCACGCGCAGTCACTTTTGCTCTCTCTCCCTCCCACGCCCAGATCCGGAAGGACTCCGAAACGCAGGTGAGGTACGCCGTCCAGCTGCCGAGCACGCCTTGGGGATTCCGCCCGGGTCCCGGCCGGTGAAGCAGCGCTTGCGCCGTTTCGGCGAGGAGAAGCGCAAGATCATCGGCAAGGAGGTCAAAAAACTTGAGGAGGCCGGATTTATCAAGGAGGTACATCATCCTGAGTGGTTAGCTAATCCTGTTTTAGTCAAGAAAAAGAATGGAAAAATGCGGATGTGTGTTGATTACACTAGTTTAAATAAAGCATGTCCTAAAGTTCCATTTCCTTTACCACGCATTGATCAAATAGTTGATTCCACCGCGGGATGTGAAACCCTCTCCTTTCTCGATGCTTACACCGGTTACCACCAAATCAAGATGAAGGAGTCCGACCAGCTCGCGACATCCTTCATCACACCCTTCGGCATGTACT
>DXKC01054976.1:0-10867 GCA_031170775.1 Cymbopogon citratus
CTCCTCATTGGAGACAGCGAGTTTGTTTATGCTTAATTAGAGCCTTCTAGCTTTAATTAGCTAGATCTTTCAAACCATCGTACCACTACCACATGATCGAGAGGAAGATAATGCAAACAATGTAGCTAGCTTTTCGTGCTGGTCATCTACCTCTAATCCTCTATACAAACCATGCTTTTGAACCGCTCACACGAGAAGACATTAAACTAGCTAAAGCATGATGTCACATGTTAAGCCTAACTGTGTACGATTGGTACTTATTTCTGCATTGGCTCATGTGCTGGAGAAGATATCACTGGCTATATATAAAAAAATGTATAAAGAGGTGATGACGATCGATGAGAGCTAGCAGATAAGAGAGGAGCGTGGTAAGGGTCCAAATCCGTTTGCTTAAGTCACACCCTAAGTATATCATAGATTATCTCTAATAAGCATACTTATGAAAAGCTATATTGGAAGTTTGGGGCTTACTAGAATCTCTCTGTAGTGAGTCGTGACCTACTTACTATACGGAGTATGTCAAAAGGCTGCTATGCGTTATCCATAATGACATGCACGGGCAGTCGATTCCTTTTCTAGAATGAGCCAACTAGCCATTAATAATAATTGGTTGATACATAGTATATATAATAATTGGTTAATAATAACCGGAGTATATATGTGTGTGCTTATAGTGACATGATCGAACTGCAGACGTGGTGTTTATCCTGACTCAGTGCTGAGTATGCTGCTTGGTACCAGTTTTCCTTAAGGGGGAATTCTCGGAATTGAATTCATATTATAAACTGTAGTTATAGAAGAAGAATCCATAAAATCCGTTAAATATAGTCTACGTTACATAAGTTGGGAGAAAAAGAAACACATGGAATCTATTTCACATCTCCCATCCTATGAATTTGAGATACAGTTTGAACTAAGATGCATGCGTTCAGTAGTCCAGTTGTAATAAAACGAACACAATCTGATAGCATGGTTAATCTACAACATATTTCCAATTTTAACAACAGAATTCTCCCCAAGTTTGTTCATCCGATGCTGCATCACGTTCAGTATGTCCTGAAGTTTGGACTTGGCAGTTGGGATGTCGTGGCATTGAAAACCTTGCATCGAAAATCCACCAAATACATGTATGCATGAAATGTTTTGAATGATTGTATGATTGTTTTCTCTAGAAATTACTTTGGCACCAAATATTTCTCATTGGCATTTTCCCAAATCTCTCCCAGTCACTTACTACCCTTCTTGACCTCCCAAACCTCCTTGATTTCAAACCCAAACAAATTAATTAAAATGGCTTGGGAAGGAAAACAAAAGCAATTGCATAAATGGAAAAGCTCCTCGGGCTCAATTCACATCCTCTCGCCTCTCTGGCCCGCGCCGCGGCCCACTTCATCCTCCTCCTCTTTCCCGCATGGGCCGCCACCAGCCCGAGCCCACGAACGCGCCCGTCCTCCTCTCTCCGCATCCTCAAACATGCATACCCAAATGTATTAAATCAACTTACCAGTAGAAATACCACAACTAAGAACACAAACTTTATCCAGGGCAGCCTCAGGGTTGATCTTTGCAACACAGCCAACATGAATTACAGTGTATACTCATTTAAGGTGGAAGTTCCAACAAAATGGTAGATAGCCTCCTATTGATGGAAAACCGTGATTTACCATCACCAATGACCACACCCCGGTTAGTATTGATCCTGAGCAGATCACACATGTTGCTCTCTGCTGACTTGAAGTGGGCACAGTCCCTGCAGTCCCCAGTGAATACCGGGAAGACATGGTCACCAGGGGAAAGGTCAGTAACACCCTCTCCAACACTTTCCACAATGCTGCAACATGAAGAAATTTCAGGAGTGGCTCGATCCAGAAAGATTACACATCAGTCTACTTCAAGAAAAAACTTGATGATGGGAAAGGTCAAATAAAATGTGTCTTCACAAAAGACTAAATTAGATCTATGAAAGTGTACTGCCAGGAGGTAAAAACATCTGATTCCACTCAGACACTAATATTCAATCATGGCCGCAATATGTCAAACAACACAAACTATTTTTCACACTATGCACATATCCTTCAAGGTTTAGGAACCATAACAGATTACTCTGCATCTAATATATCAATAAACAATGACCACAACAAATACATGCAGTCGACCATAAACTTTCAATAAATACATCATGAAGATAAACCATGACATAATAAAAATAAGATCTTCAGCAACCAGAATTTTCTGTCCTAGGATTGGTCCCACAACCGATCCACAGTAATTATATAATAATACAGCAAGTTTTAGTAACCAGAATTTTGTTCGGCATAGGCCCCACAACCAACCAACACAGATTTTCATCATCTTACAGCAAGTCTCAGCAACAAGAATTTTCAGTCCTAGCGTGGCTATCTCAAAAGTGTTCCCGCCAGTGGCTCTACAGGTGGGTCAACCACCATGGCGGCGACACTGGCTGGCACCTGAGGTAGAGGCTGCATTGCGGCCACACGCTTGCTGCTGGCAGCATGTGAGGCATCGTGGTGACGCAGAGTAACTTTAGGGGGCTGAGTTGGATCCATGACGTGGCGAGGGGGCTGGCTAGGTGGTGGTGCCGGCAGCTCCTCCGCGTGACAGTGACACCTGCTTCATGCTGCTAAACTCTCCATAATGTCCTCAGCAAGATGGCTCGTTGATGGTGGAGGCAAGTCGTCAGCTTGGCGGCCGCACCGACGTGCTGCAGCTGAAGTCCCCACCACGGCCTCAGCGTGGCGTCGGTCTGCGGCTGTGTCTGCCACAACTGCGGAGCGGAGCTTTTGGGGAAACCAGGGCCTTTCGTTGCGAGGCGGAGTACGGAACCTAGCTGTCGTTGCCACTTCTTCACGAGCAGCAAGAGCTCGGCCCTCCTAGCTCCAGCAGCAGTAACACGTTCAAGTAAAACCTAATAACCGCATCTAGCCATTCAGTCTCCTCAGATGTCGCAGCTTCAGCTAAGCCGAAAGCATTGCGGAGAGCTAAAGCTATCTCTTGCTGCTTCTTGGCACGCTCTGCACGTTGCTGATTGTCAGGAGCAACATGTACATATTGAATTTGTGCATTGTAAAACAAATGAACCCCTAATACTAGGGATGTAGGGAGTCTACATATTTCTAACATACACCTATTGCTACTCCTTGTCTTCTTCTGAGTATCTTTCTGTTTTTACAAATTCATCTAAGGTAATAAGATGTCCTGTCGAAGTTCGATGCTTTTTAGAAATGAATATGGGGTGAGATCTAGTATTATTTTATTATTGTAGTTTGTCGAAGTGCGTGACATCTAATAGGATTTTATTATTGCAGTTCATTGAGAAAATAAGTTTTATTAATTTGATTTCTAACCAAATAGAGGGTGAGTGGAGGACAGAGATATCGGGGAATCAAATGAGGGAGAAGTAAGTCTCCCTTCGTCTGCACCCACCTTTATAGGGGAGGTGAGAGAGAGAGAGGAGGTTTTCATTATTTCCTTTAGTTGGACTTGTATTTACAAGAAACCTTTAAGACTTCAATTGGGCCCAAAACACTACCTCAAAAGCCCTTTGGCTATGTAATTGGCATGAAGACACTATTGGGTCCCCAACGTATAATACACCCTCAACTTTAGTTCTATTTATAGCGTTGATAAAAAAAATATAAGACCCAAGAGTTGAATACAACTAAGTTGGTCCAATTACAACTTAGACTTAGCACGCGACTCTCATTTATAAAAACAAAATAGTCTAGAGATGGCTTTGTCTTTATTTAGTTTTCAGCTAGTCTTTGGTTGCAACCTTCATTCGAAACAATGTGACCCTATCTTTGGTAGCTTGCTCCTACATAGGGCCTTAATCCCTTGATGCCTTGATATATTTTATATCATAATTGAGCCTTCATTGAAAACATTTAATGTAGTCAAAATAAGTGAAATAGACAAATAGTCAATATAGGCAAGGTAATTGTAGATGATCATGACATGTCTTTAAGCTTTCACTCACGGGTGTGAGGCAAGGCTTTCGCCGTCAGACTTATTGCTCGTCCAATGCACTCTCACTAGCTCCTCTTGGCTGGTGCTTGTGATAAGTTTGTTTGTGTGCTTGAATTAAACATCATAGCATGCTTGATATCACATATGTCATAGATGGATATCCCCCACTCCAATTTAGGGCTAAGCCAACTGAGACTCTCACACTCCAAATTGATAGTGAAGGTGAACTTGAAGATACGATGGCAATCCCTCTGCTCAAAAATGTTATTGAAGGCAAAGTCAAAGATGCTAATGGATGTGGAGCTCCCCTGCACTAAAATGTTGGCATGTGTAGTGTTACATTAAGAGGTGTAAGTAAATTGCAAGGTCTCTCACAATCAATTGGTTAGGTTCCTTGTGGAACTTGCTCACCCGGATTCAAGTCCTCGACTTGACATGGGTGCTCATATTTTTCTGGATTTTATTCTAGGATTACCGACACTATGCTTTTAGTGGTAGGCGACATCCCCGTCGACAGCGAGGCATCTGTGGTGACTTTATAAATCTCAAGATTTGTTAGCTCTTTCCTTCGGAGGTGCTCTTAGGGGTAGGGTTTGCACACATGTGTTTATATACATAGGAGTGTGGGTGCATGCGTGTTGTGGGCATTTGTATTGTACTGTGTAATTCTAAAAAATATGAGGACACCTGCTGGTTAATCAACCTAAATCAAGTGCCGTCCTCTCAACCAACATGGTTGCAGGAGCCCTTAGAGTTGTCATGCGTGAATTCCATAGGCACATAACCATAAGATCAAGTCAAAAGGTATACATATGTTAACCATATGCAGAAACCAAACAACTTGAGATTCACATCAGGAAAGATGCTCGCTCCATCCCACAAATCATGTCCAAGACGAACTCGTCTTGCCAGGATCTTTAGAATTAAATTCATTATACAAACTATGGTTGTAGAAGAGCTTATATGTGAGATAGGCTTATACGTGAACTTTTAAAAAAGATGTGAAATCTCAATTTCCAAATTTCCAAGTCAAATAACTTAATTTCTTAAGTAGATTTCAATTGCTCTATCCCTAAGCTTTATTAGAATGAGAGGAGTTTAATTTAAGATAAAAACACATTTAATATTTCATAAAGAAAGAAGAGAAAGAATGTATAGGAGGGAGCATCAAGCAGGAAGAGCATGAGGAAAAACTAATCGAGCATACTAGAAAGCCAGGCGCGGCGTTGTCACGCCCTTGTTGGAGGAAGCCAGCCTATGAACCTAAGTCATTCAATGTATTGTTTAGCTGCTTTCCTTTTGCGAGTCAGGTTGGATGGATTGTTCATTTCAAAATGATCATAATGACTTCTAAGCTTACCTTGTGTTCATAAGGTTTAAAAACTTCTTATGCTCCTTGGCAATGCCTTCAAAGGTGGAGTGGAAGTAGAGGGCCACTATGAGTAGCACGTTGTCACAGACCAGAGCTATTCAAATACTCCCTCCATACCTATAAAACATGATGTTTAGGACATCGATACAGTCTCCAAATTACAACTTTGACTTCTTGTTTCTATAAAAATGTTTATCAAAAACTGAAATATGTATACTGTTATGAAAGTATACGTGAAGACAAATCTATTCATATAGTTTTCATATTTCTAAACTCAAAAACTTGAAAGTTATTCATAATTTATATTCCAAATGTTTGACCCAAACCTTTTCCAAAACGTAAAGTTTTATGGGTATGGAGGGAGTACAACATATATATGTAGTTCCATTGCCAACAGCAGCGCTATTTTAACACTAACAAATCTTTGGGACATATACATGCAACAATGATGTGAACTTCTAGTGCCCCTTCTAGTATTCTGCATAAATATAGATATACTATAATAAGTAAAATTTCAACTACAATTTATATAAATATAGGTATACCATCAATGATCCTTACTATTTTAATCAATTATTAGTGAAATTTTAGCTAGAATTTGCAGCTATAGATTCTGAATATGAGGCTTTGGTTGACTGAAGATATAATATTACCCACTGAATTTTCATTAATAGGTTGACTTTGGCATTATCCTTTGGCTAGAGAATAGTGTAGGTTTTGATTCCATCGTTGTAACTACGCTATGTATATTTTTTTTAGCACATGTAGAATAAATCTATCGATAGAATCTACATGACTACATTAGTACAAATTAATCTATACAAATAAATATATACCAACCGTGAATGAGTGAATTTGTTGAGTCTTCTCCATATTCATATAGGTATTCTGGCAAGCACTTGGCATGCATGCAGACAACATTACAGTTTTGTGTCGTAAGTAATGTAGTGATTGAATTTCATCTAGCTATTAGTATATTAATACCGATAATGTGTGGTCACTTGCCCAAAATCACGAAATAGAATTTGGCTGCTATGGACGCATCCTCCGGAGTGTATGGAGAACTTGGATGATAGGAACATGGAAGGGAAGGGGTGGCAGGTATCTGCTATGTCGTTCGTGGTCTAGCTCAGCCTCTCAGCTGGGTGTGAGGGTGGGCAGATTGGCCTATGGCAGCGGGATGAAGGCCGCTGCGCCCTCGTCTTCAGGCTGCCAATTAAGTTCTCGCGGTTCCTGCTCTGCTGCTTGCCGTGGCTGGTCAAGATGTCCGTTATCATGGTAGTTCGTAGGCGCGCGGCCTCGTCACATTGCAGTGACGCTGGGACATCCGCTTGATCGCGACCACATCGCCGATGCTCACTAATGCGGTGGCTTGGAGGCATCCAGGGCATGCAATTGCCACGCGCCGGCCACCGCCTAGGTGCTCATGGTTGCTTCCTTGGTGCCATTGCCTTGCTGTGGAAGAGGAGTGCAGGCACTGGCAATTGTAGTGGTGGAGGAGGCAGCGCCGGCGTAGCAGCAGGATACAGAGATGGGGCACTCCCAAAAATGGAGATTGAGTAGGCTTTAGGTGGAGGACGGGCGGTGCAATGTGCAGGCGATGGTGTATTGGTGTGTACTCGGGCAGTCGGGCATAGGAGGAAGAGTCCAGAACGTTGTATCATCCGCGTGATATTCCAGTAGCATCCAAACGCTCGAGAAAAGGTACGGTGGCGACACGTGGCTAAATCACATGCAAGAGGAACCGGTGCAGAATTTCGTTCTTTTATTTATATTATTAAAGAAAGAATAGCATTGTTAGTGTTCTTGCTTCCATCAGGCTGAATCTATGAAGTGCTGCATGTTGAACTAAGATGCAGTTCAGTAGTCCAGTTGTAATAAAAGGAACACAGTCTGCTAGTGTGGTTAATCTACAACATATTTCCAATTTTAACAACAGAAAAGTTCTCCCCAAGTTTGGTCATCCGACGCTGCATCATGTTTTGAAAGGATGCAGAGCTCCTTCCATGCCGATATTTGGCTTAAATGTATTTGGTGCATTTTCGATGCAAGGGTTTTATGAAAAAATGGTTTTCAAGATGATTCTGTGGAAAAATAAATTAGTCAGATTTTAGGTTATTGTAATATTTTAAACATACAAAGTTTTAGTGGTTTTTAACATGATGCAAAACACAGGTGTTACACGACGAGGTGAAAGAATAACGTAGCACACATAGCCAAAACAATAAAGATGTTTATAAGAAGGGGAGTACCGAAAAGAAGTTAAGCTAAACACAATAGCCGTCACCGCACCGCAAAGGACCAAAAGCTAGAATGTAGCTAAACACAATAACCCAGTAGCTAGGTTTGTGGTTTTGCTTGATGTCGGCTTCTCATCAACATCTGCAATCACCTATGTTGTAGGTTTTACAACCATTCCTTTCCTCTTAATGAAACACGGGCTATATGCCTGCTCGTGAAAAAAAACGAAGGACCAAAAGCTAGGAATGGCACGTGGCTAAAGGAAATGACACTGATTGATCATTGCTTCATAGGGTTAAATTAGAGTATTTGTTTTTCAATGAAAAAAAGATTTTTTTTTTTGGAAAATCATTGCTACAATTTTTTTTAAAAAAATATATATTTGACCTGCCACAACTGTGGAGTTAGTCCCATCTAATACCTCCAATTGTTAAACTTTGATTGGAAGAAGTAAACTGAATTTTGACGAAAATTAGGCCGTGAAAATTAAAGGCCCAAGCCTAGGAAAAAAGGGAAAACCGAGGCCAAAGGCTTGGGCGTGGGCCTATATTATTATTCTGATTGGACCAAAAATATTTCATTTACATGGAGTATTAAACATAGATGAAGTAAAAATCTAATTGTACAGTTTACACGGAAATTACGAAACAAATCTATGATTTTATACCAAAGTGCTACCTAATAATGGATTAATTAGTCTTAATAAATTTGTCTCACGGTTTTAGACAGAATGTGTAATTTTGTTTTTTTATTTGTATCCGAAAACCCTATCGGACATCCCACGAAACATCCAATATGACAGTCAAAGACTTTTTTCACCAACTAAACATCCATTGTTGGGCACTGTGGCGTCATTTCTGCAGTTGATAACTGTATTGTTTATGGTTAAATGATTTTTAGATGTTAGATCTGCTTTTTAAAGAATATCCAAGTGGTAATACAAAATGCGGGTAGGAATCAAATGGGGTGAGACGTGTTTATTTTTTATTTTTTATTTTTTTGCTCTTTTATAGTATAAATATATAGATGTAAATAATTTGTGTTAAAAATATGTAAATAAATAAATATCTATGTGAACTATGAATGTAACCTGATTTACCTCTTGCACCTTGTCGATTAGAAAATTGTTTATGGAACATTTAAAGAGTCAGATGATATTTTCTTTTTAAAAATGCTTTTGGATTTTAATAAGTAATCGAAGCATTTGAGGCCACATCGGACACTGGGCAGCAATTGGGTGACAATGACTTTTTCAATTTTATAGGGATTAAACCGATTTTTTTTTTCTTTTTTCTATTTGGCTTTTTTTCGAGTAATAAAAAGGCCGATGCTTAAATAATAAAATGATAATAATGCCCAGCCTAGTTTTTATTTGGAGAAATGGGCCCACCTGGTAATAAATAGAAAAAAAACGAGTTGGGCTTATGGTTGGGCCAGTCCTATTTGCATCCGATTCAGGTCCGTCAGGTCCGTTTGTGGCTTTAGAGCAAGTATTATGACCGACTGCAAGCCGGCTGAATCCTAGCTGGCAGAGAGATTAAATGAGAGAGAATGCGGAGCGGACGTCTGGCGAAACGCCGGCTTAAAGTGAACGGTATGCACGCGCGTGTGTTCCCATTTGCTCCTCTCCTGCTCCACTCATTCTTGCATGTGCTCCTGCATATAGATGCCGTATTAAATGAAATGCAGTTTATTTCGCCCGCAGCCAGCTATATCATTGCCCTTGCTCTTAGGAATCGGCCGGCTGTCCTCTGCGTTGCCTCCCATTATTTGGTATTTTTATTTATTCCTCGTCTTCCGTTCCGTGTCCAAACTAGTCGCCGCATCCTCGCAAGTCGCAATCGCCTTCGCCTCTATTTCGACTTTTCTCGTTTCGAAGAGCGGAGGGGAAGGTGGCTAGCGTTCGATCCCGGGCCGGCAAGACGATGGAGACCCGCCGGAACTTGAAGAGGAAGAAGGCGGCGAGCGCGTTGACGGTGGCTAAGATCCTGAAGCTCAAAAGAGCGGCGATGGAGGCCAAGAGAGTGGCTATGGTGGCCAAGAGAATGGCGTTGAGCGCGGTCGACGTGGGCAAGATTCTGAGGCTCAAGAAGGAGGCGACCGAGGCGGTGGAGACCAAGTGCTTCCCCCTGACGGCGAGGGCCAAGCTGGCGGCGGCGGCGGGGCAGTCTGGAGCCGAGGAGGATAAGGTCCCGGAGATGAAGAAGAAGAAGAAGAAGAAGGTGGTGACGCATCTGGTTTCTCAGGGCTACATCGACTATATGAAGGAGGCAGGACTCTTCCACTGTGTCGATGAGATCCCTGAAGAGGAGCTAGCCAAGAGATCCGAGCTGTTCCGTGAGGGATACCTTGCCAGCGTACTCCTGAATGAGAAGCTTCAGGCTTGCCAGCAGGTCCTCCTTGACCAGTATGATGCCTTTGGCTATGCCTATGATGCCAAGGAGGTCACTGACGATGAGGGCGAGGACGAAGATGTGGTGGTGGAGAACTAGGCCAGATTAGAAGCAATGTAAAGAGAGTGGTTTAGTTGGCTCTTCCTGTGCTTGTGTTCGATACTGATATATCAGCTGTAGGATTAACTTCTTTTCTTGGAAAGAGAGTGGATTAGTGCTGTTGAAGTTTGTGGAATTTTATAGTGTTCTCATCTGGCATTGTCCTCGGTAATGAGCTCTTAATCCTATTTTGGAAAGCATCTCTGACATCTATGATCATAATCCGTTGGTTCGAAGTGCTCATGGAAACCAAAGTGTAGTTTTGGTAATCCATATTTTTATATTATATATATATCATCAGACATCGGAGCGATGTGAAGATGATAGAATGAATCTGTCAACTATTATATGTTATTATAGCCATGTCATTATGCGTATATAACATGAAAAGGTGATCTGCAGGTAACACTATCTTCTAACATTTGCAATTATAAGCTATTATAGCTATGTCATCATGTTTACTGAACAGACAACATGGCAAGGTGATCTACTGGCAACATCAACACTATTTACTAATATAGAGATTCGATGTGCACCTTTTCTGTACTCCAGATATCTCCAGATCACTTCATCAGCAGTCTGAATCTCTTGTTGAAGCATGACTTTTCCTTTCTCCCTATTGGCAGATCAAGAAGGCGCGCCCAGGCCCCGCGCAGGCGCAGGAGGCCGTTAAGGCACGAGCCATGAGGGTCCTCAAGCAGCGCAGGATGTCCCTAACTCCTCTCTGCCCCTTATTTTGCTCTCTTGACTACTGATTACCTTTACTTGTACTCTG
>DXKC01055194.1:0-12702 GCA_031170775.1 Cymbopogon citratus
CTTTGGTTCTATGTAACTGGGGTATGGATAGATATAGCGATTACACACATGACACTTTGGAGCAACAGTACCTCTCCAACTCTTGAAAGAAAGTAGTCGGGATAAGGCTACCAAAAAGCTCTACGAAACACCAACCTAAACGTGGTGGAATACAATGGCCTTATAGAGCTGTCACCTCTGGGGCTACCACAACTATCCGTGGGATTGGGCGCAACCTCAGGTAACCTATAGTCTGGAACCATGTCTACACTATTGATTACTACTCTAATCACAATTTATAACTAGAGCACTCAATACGAGCAAAGATCTCATGCCAAGATGCAACAACTATACTACTCATAATTATGAAAGGCATAAAGTAAATAGAGAAGATATATATTAAAGCATAAGTCTTACAAGAATAGATACAAAGACATATCGAAACCGGAAGACTTCTCCAGAACCAGAGTGCAGCTCCGCTCTCCCTAACTCTCAACTAGAACTAATCTACTATATTGGAAAGTCTAGCCCTAATTCTCTAGAGAGAGAGAGCATCCTTTAGGGAAGCCCTCTCATCTCCACAATGAGATAATGAATAATGGAATTTCTCCTCCAGGGTTTAGGGGTCCTGTTTATATAGCCCTGTAGAATGCACTACAGCCCTTGGATCAAACTGACTTAAATATATGGTTATTATTCATCCTCTAAGGCGGTGGATCGGGAATCCGCGAGGCGGAGCCTAATTGGCTAAAATCTTTGGGCGGGCGCCCAAGGTCTTGGGCGGGCGCCCGGCCACCGAGCCCGTTCGTGCTCTCCTTTGGCCGAGAGCCTTCTTGAACCTTCCAGATTACAGAAAAGTTGGTGTTCATCCTTTTCTCTCTATGTAAACCTGACATGTGGACCATCTTTGGTTCTTTTCAGCTGTTATCCTGCAGAAGCAGACATTCACCAAAACTCGTGGAATTCTGTTAGTATAACCCCTATTTCTAAATGGTATTTATATTTAAATCCTTTTGCATGTTTAGTTGATGGTTAAAATTGACACTTATCTACTGTCAACAAACTCCCCCAAGCTTAACCTTTGCTCGTCCCTGAGCAAAGCCAAACTCAGTGATGGATCAGGAGTTGCTACAATGCTATAATGCCTTATAGATACACATACGTTCAAACAAGAACTCTACCTCTGGTTTAGAATAAACTATTCTGCTGAAAACGTACTCATATTACCTTCCACCATGGGGCTTGTAACCGTCACTTGGGTCTAAGTAGTTGAAAGACAGAATGGTCAAATCAAGTGCCATGTCTCTAGCTCTTTGATCAACTATTATTCCAGAGTTTTTGTCGGTTTTCAAATAAAACTCAGAGATTCCTGTGTATGACTCTTTCTGATCTCTTATTTGTAGTATTTCTGGATCCTCACCAAGGCATTGATAATGTATGCCTTCTCTCTTCTCTCAAGATATGTGATATTTTTGGTACTAGGCATGATGAATGCCCTCTCTCTCTCACCCTACTTCTAATAGGCTTATGTGGAGCTCATAGGTGGGGAGACAACTAACATATACTTGCTAACATTTATTGTATAGTCAAACCATAGATCTAGAGGAACGAGTTATAAAGTCGAATCAAGAAGTGCATGCGTATGGTAGTAGTGATAGGTGGTGGTATATGATGTAATGTGTATAAGTGGTAGATAGGGTGAAAGTGGTTAAAAGGGGTAAAGAAGGGTAATGGTGAATACATGAGTATAGCTCCTTTGAAAGACTTCATACCTCTATTGAGACTTTGAGAACTTTAGGGAGAACTTGGGCTGCTCTTCTGTTCTTTCTTGTGTGGGACATTTGTCCTCTTTCTTTATTTTCTCTTTCTTTTTTTTCTTTTTTTTAGAAGCACCCAAGCCTCTTATTTGGATAAATTGTCAAGAGGTAGTTTAGGAAATATTTGGAGCTTTATTGGCTAGCAAGGGTGAATGATAGGTATAAGAATATTTTTAGATAGTTTACTCCCAGAATAGGAATAGAACTATTTTCTTGGTGGATTTGAGTGGGGTATATATGTGGATGTGGTTGCGTACTTCCAGGATTAGAAGCAGCATATGTAGGTGGAGTGTACGTGAATCTTAATTTTAACCGCATGACGAGTTCCTAAGGGTCTACACAGCTTGACAATACTCAATGCTCACAAGAAGTAAATTTAAGTGTAAGGCTTCCTATGCTAGCAAGCATGAATGTATGGCTGTGGTAGGAATTTTAAACTCTCGTCATACAGGAACTCATCATATAGTATTTTAATTTTCAAAGGATAAATTCTCTAGAACTTAGCATCTCTAGGAGTGAGACAAACAGCAGCTCAAAACCTTCCCATATCATATCAGTCAACTACCTAGACTTAGATCAAGTATTTGCTACCCACAAGTTCAGGTTTAGAGCGAATCTCAAATCAGAATAATTATGTCTAACAACTTGAGGGAATTCAAGTTCAAAAACTAGGTACTTGATAGGAATTATGGCAGAGCAACTATTTATCATTTTCATATGAGAGCTTTTCATTTTTAGGGGTTTTAATCATGGTACACTCTCCTTTATTTATTTAGCAGAATACTAGAAATATTATAGGGAAATCTTTATTTGGTTTCTAAGGTTATCCGTCTTTTTATGAGCTTTATAATTGTTACAAAACTTTATTAAAAATATACTAATAGATAGGTGAAGTGATACTTAGCTGGATAAATGGGAGATGCTCTACCCCAAGCTGGATGTTTGCGTAGTCTTTCTGATGTAGACAGACAGTGAAGGAGTGGCTTTACTAATAGAGTGTGAAGAGTAATGACTGTTGAGACAGCACTCCGGCATGGTACAGGTTGTCCTTCTGTCTGTTTGCTAATTTTAATCCTTCAAATTCTGTGAAGCTCAAATAGACAACAAAGCTCGTGGAACTAGTTAAGCGTTAGTCATAAACTTCCTAGCTTCATGTTTCTAGAACTTCTTAATATATTTTTCTATAGCAATAGGATCTTCATATATATTTTTGGTATTTTTATTTTTAGTATGCAATACAGAGAAAATTATAAATATAATGAATGCAATATTTTTATTTTTATGCCACCACAGCAGAGAGACTCAAGGGTTTTATGCCACAAGTATATTAGCATGGGGCTTCAATGTTTTTAATATGCAATGCATGCCATTTTTATTTTCTTTTCTGATGCAGAGATAAGATATATCTAATTTATGCAATTTAAAGGAAAATAAATATGCTAAGAGAATTTAAATGCAATGCTGGAAAGGAAAAATGGATAACTACCAAGTGTTACCTCTTGGTGCGGTGTTCAGAGAGTCTAGTCCTCCGAACGGGATTTCTTACCATGTTCGCTCCTTGAGGTGCATCATCTCATCCAAAAGGTGGAGGTCTTGATAACCGTACCTCTTTAGATGGAGATTCCAAAGATGGTGTCTCCCATGTTCTTATTCATCCAGCAGTTTGAAGTGAAACTTTAATAGCAGAAGCTGGCAGCATCTTGCTTAGTCTGCGTGTTGCATGTTCAGACTTCCACTCATAGAGTTATGGGGATCTTCCCTACACTCTACTTGAAGTGTGTCCTACTTACACTGACAAGGTAGAGATCAAGTGCATGGGTCCTGTTGGTGAAAAAACACCAACAGAACCATAACCTTATTTATTCTTCTCTAATTTTAAGCACATTGAACATGATGAGATTGATGTGACATTTTATGGGTGGCGAGTTCACTTTATGGGTGGCAAGATCAGAAGGGTGAGCATGAATGTTGCGTTCAAGCATTTTGTATAGAAAGGAGTGAATAGCTTGACCAATGGAAGAATTGTCAACCTTATACTATGTAACAATTTTCATGATTAAGACAATCATCTCCCAAAGATGCAACATTTAAGCTCATTAGATTATGACCATGAGATTAGGAGAGTGGTGTTATGAACAAGTTTAAGGACAAGACATGTTTAGTTGATTAAGTTGAATTAAGCAAGTTGCAACTAAAGCATGGTTGTTCCTTTATGTGAATACCAGAGCTAAGAAAAGTTTTTAGATAGGGACCACTTACCTTAAGATGTTACCTTTATCATTGGAGGATGACACCATGTGATGAAGGGTAGATGACTTGGTCGTCCTTTCCTTTTTCTTGAAATTTTCCTTGCTTGGCTCAACTCTCACCTTGATTTGTTCATGATCATCTTGTCTTACAGATCTCCCTCCTTCTTCAACCTTCATCCTCCTCCTCTTCTTCTTCTTTTTTTTAGTCTTGACCTTTTGCTTCACTCATTAATTCTTCTCAGCGTGTTGAAGCGACGAGGGCTTGATTGGGTGGAGGAAGATCATTGTTGAATCATCATTAGAGGGGTCATCGGCCTTCCTCCCCAAGCTCGAACCTTGTTGGTACTCAACCTTTGAAGTCAAGTGTGAATGTTAAAGTGTCCCTCAAACTGTGTTACAACTCCATGTCCTTAGACATTGTTCATCCTTTGTTCTGAATTCTTCAATTATCAATGGGGACTGATGATCTTTAAGTCCATTGAGCAAGATTTCTCCCTTGCATTTAGCTTCCCTCCATGCTATTTGATCTTGGAGATGAGGATGGTGCATGATCTTTAGGAATCAGTTGGCAGCCCATCATTGACTGATATTTATTGACACAAGGATGGATGCCATGATCTAGTGGCAACTTCTCATCCTTGTTGTCCTTTCTACCGACGTGCCAGATGGTGTCTTCTAAGATGATGAGTGTAGGCCTCAGATTGGATAATATAAGGTGAGTTGCACCTTGCTTCTTATCAGCACTCTAGCTTGAGTTTTAGGAGGACTCAATGCTAGATTGTCTTGCTCTTGGTCTGTACCTCTATTCATCCACTTCCTTAGAGTGAGTGCTCATATTGTAGATTCAAAGTGGCACTCGTCTTCTTTAATTTGTTCCATCATTGAAGTGGTGGTTTGGCAAGCTCGTGCCAAATCTTGAACTTCTTTTAGTTCTTCCATAGATGATGAGCCTTGTCTTTTGCACAAAGTTGTTGGAGTTCATCATATGCCTTGTTTCATCTCTAATGTGAGTTCATCTCTTGACTTACCCAATTTGGATTTGAGAGTTTCCTATAGGGGTTAGTCCAACAAAATAACCAATATCTACTAAAGCATGTTTTCAGCTCAAAAATCAACCTAGACGCCATGTCTAATTTGATTCTGGAAAGCATTTTAACCTAAACACCATGCTTAATTTAAAAGCTTTTAGAAGTAAACTCAGTACACCTTATGTTCAAAAATCAAACTAGACACCATGTCTATCTCAATTCAAGAAACAGCTTAAACCAAGCAACAAGCTTAGTTTAAAAGGTGTATGAAAATACTTCAAAACCTAAGCATACTATAGCAAACAAAGGTAGCATGAAAGCACTATAGAGATTTACTCAAATGGAGACGGTAGAGCATGATCATGGTGAGAGATTTTTTTCGTTTTTTCTTCTTTTTTTAATGAAGATGCTAGTAGCATGCAAGTAATTAAACATGCAGTGGATTTGACATGAAAAAACATAAACTAAATGGAGTGGATGCATGGATTATGCAGATGTGCAGTGGAATGCAAGAAATTGAAAGATAACTACTCATCAATTTTAAAGTCCATGAGTGAGACTATCTTACCTTGATTATACTTACCATGACTCACATGATGATTGTGAGTAGTGCAGCACTTGTACTCGTCACTTGAGATGTGATTTGAATTCTTGTGATGACGACCTCTTTTTCAATCTACACATGGTTAGAAATGTATATATGTATTCAAATACCTATGAGATTGCAGGGTTCCAATGTTGAATGATCATGAATGTTCAGGCACCCTGGGTTCGTCAATTACTTCTTTTTCTTGTGGAAGCTCGCCGAAAGGTCGAAACGGCATCTGATGTCCTGTCTATTCCACACTCAATAGAACAAGGGTTGTCCTACTAAATCTAGTGATACACTAAACCAGCAGATATCAAGATCATTATCAAAATCTTTACGCCAAATGCTTCCTCGGCAACGGCGCCAAAAATGCTTGTTGGTATTTATTAAGTGCAGTTAGAATATGAACGATTCCGCAAGCGCACAGAATACCATTGTAGTATTTTAACCAGGACTATTCCAGGTATCGTTATTTATATTTTACCATAGGGAAGCATGGGTTAAAGAATCTAATAACTTACTATCATGTATCTACTAACTTAGTAAACCAACTAGACTAAAGCAGGGGTAAATGATAGGATAGGATATATGATAGCACACAAAAGAATTTATAATAAATGAGTAGCTAGTTATAGTGAGAGGACAACGGGAGAGATCAATGTTCCTATGCCCTTCTCTATTACTTTGGTTCTATGTAACTGGGGTATGGATAGATATAGCGGTTACACACATGACACTTTGGAGCAACAGTACCTCTCCGACTCTCGAAAGAAAGTAGTCAGGATAAGGCTGTCAAAAAGCTCTACAAAACACCAACCCGAACGTGGTGGAATACAATGGCCTTACAGAGCTGTCACCTCTGGGGCTACCACAACTATCCGTGGGATTGGGCGCAACCTCAGGTAACCTATAGTCTAGACACCATGTCTACACTATTGATTATTACTCTAATCACAATTTATAACTAGAGCACTCAATACGAGCAAGGATCCCATGCCAAGATGCAACAACTATACTACTCATACTTATGAAAGGCATAAAGTAAATAGAGAAGATATATATTAAAGCATAATTCTTACAAGAATGGATACAAAGACATACCAAAATCTAAAGACTTCTCCAGAACCGGAGCGCAGCTCCGCTCTCCCTAACTCTCAACTAGAACTAATCTACTACATTAGAAAGTCTAGCCCTAATTCTCTAGAGAGAGCATCCTTCAGGGGAGCCCTCTCATCTCAACAATGAGATAATGAATAATGGAATTTCTCCTCCAGGGTTCTGGGGCCCTGTTTATATAGCCCTGTAGAATGCACCAAAGCCCTTGGATCAAACCGACTTAAACATATGGTTATTATTCATCCTTAAAGGTGGTGGATCGGGAATCCACGAGGTGGAGCCTGATTGGCTGAAATCTTCGGGTGGGTGCCCAAGGTCTTGGGCGGGCGCCCTGCCACCAAGCCCGTTCGGGCTCTCCTTTGGCTGAGAGCCTTCTTGAACCTTCCAGATTACAGGAAAGTTAGTGTTCGCCCTTTTCTCTCTATGTAAACCTGACATGTGGACTATCTTTGGTTCTTTTCAGCTGTTACCCTACAGAAACAGACATTCACCAAAACTCATAGAATTTTGTTAGTATAACCCCTATTTCTAGATGGTATTTATATTTAAGTCCTTTTGCATGTTTAGTTGACGGTTAAAATTGATACTTATCTACCGTCAACACCACTCCAGCACCTCCTGCCGATCAGGTAGTCACGCCCGTGGATGAAGATGAGCCAATGGGAGAAGTAGATTCCTAGGACAGCAAGGTGCCGACCATAATAACGGTGAAAGCCAACCTCCAGACCATGCTCCAGCCGAGCAGTCTGCCCCTCTCCCATCTGATTGGAGAGAACCGTTCGTCGAGTACCTTGTGAACCATCGTGTTCCTGAGGACAAGACAGAGGGTGAGTGCCTCATACGGCGAGCATGAAACTATGTCATAATCAACAACCAGTTGATGCGCAAGAACTCGAGAGCTAACTTGCTCCAAAATGCATCACTCAAGAGGCTGATAAAGAATTATTGATTGAAATCCATAAGGGCATGTGTGGTAATCACACCACCTCTAGAATACTGGTCGGTAAAGCTTTCTAGGCAGGTTTCTATTGGCCTACAGTAGTAGTCGACGCTGACAACATGGTGCGCCGGTGCCTGGAGTGCCAAATGTTTGCCAAGCAGATCCACGTTCTAGCCCACGAGCTCCAGACCATACCTTCCTTGTGGCCTTTCTCATGCTAGGGACTGGACATGATAGGCCCGTTCAAACGGGCGCCAGGTGGTTTCGAGTATGTCTATGTGTTGATAGACAAATTCACTAAGTGGATCGAGTACAAGCAACTAAAAACTGCTACTGCACAAAAAGCGGCAGATTTCTTGAATGAAGTCATCCACCGATCTGGCGTACCCAATAGCATCATCACTGATCTGGGCACAACCTTTACTGGAAGCCACTTCTTTGAGTTTTGCAACGAGATGAGCATCAAAGTCAAATATGTGTCTGTTGCCCATCCTCAGGCAAATGGTCAGGCAGAGTGCGCCAACGGTACGATCCTGGAATCCCTAAAGAAACACGTCTACCTCCACAATGAAGAGCAAAAGCCAGGTCGGTGGTTGAAAGAGTTACCCGCAGTGGTTTGGGGACTCAGAACCCAGCCCTGTCCAGCACGGGAGTATCCCCGTATTTCATGGTGTTCGGATCCGAAGTGGTTCTCCCAACTAAGATAGCCTTCCAGTCTCCTCGAGTCAAATACCACGATGAAGACACCTCAGATGAAGCCAGGGACATCGACGTCAATGCCTCGAAAAAGCGTTGACTTGACACCTATGCTTAGACTACCAAATACCTAGCTACCTTACACAGTTACTACAACCGCAATGTCGATGGTAGATTCTTCGTGGTAGGCGACATGGTGCTAAAATGCATCTAGAGGACAGATCGCCTCCACAAGCTCTCATCGCGGTGGGAAGGACCATACAGGGTCAAATCAGTGATGCGCCCAACATCTTATAGGCTTTGCACACTGACGGGTGTCGATATTCCAAACTCTTGGCATATTGACAACCTCATACGTTTCTACCCATAGTCGGCCGCGTCATTTTATAAAGATATGTACCCTTCTTACATGTTTCTATGTTTTATTTCACTTCAATAAAACACCATCCGAGGCAACCTTTTCATTATTTTCTTGATTCTCGTTCATGCAATGTCTATTTACTAAATGTGTGTCCTGTTGTACAATACATAGCTAGACCAGGACAGTTTGACAAGGCACTATCTCGATCCTCTAACCATGTGCTATGGCCCTGTGCCACACAGTACTAGGAGATTCGGCAGTAGCTCCCTAACGGTACTAGCCTCAAGTGATCCTGGCAATCGCGCTGTTCACTAGTGAAGTACTAGTCGCTTAACGGGTTAACTGAGTTTGTCCAGGCTATACATCTTAAAATAGTTGACAAAAATCACTAATTATGATTAAAACATTAAACGTCGTAAATGCCCCACGGGCGTACTTGTTCAGACCACTAGGTCCAACATTGTTCGAGCACTTCATTGCTCATGATCAGGTCTTGCATACATTGTTACTTTACACATTAACATTACTAACCACTACTACTTTGGCAAAATTCCTTAAAAAAGGCTATTGTCTTAACAATGGTGTCCGCTACTGGCCTAGCTGACGTCCTGAGAGCCACAGCCTGGTCTGGAGTCATCCCTACAGCAAGGCCTTTTGCAAATCGCTGAGCATCTACAGTCGGGTAGTGCGACTGCACCCTGGCTAATACATTGCAAGATGTAAAGGTGTTGGCTTGCTTGACTAAGTATTTCATCCTGGGCCACAGCCTCCAGCAACGGTCTAGTATCGCATCTGGCCTAGCCACCGGGTCGGCTGGCAGCGGCTCATGTGTGAAGATGGCCTGGATCATGGGCTTGATATAAGCGGTGATAGCCCTTAACCTGGTCTAGAGGGACTGTTTGGTTCCTTGCATCGCTTGGAACTGGGTGGTATAATGACGTTTGATATCTGTCACAAAGAGAACCACGCATTACACATACTAAAGCACAATAGTTACACAAATTTGATAGAGTCAGAGGATTTACCTTCAATCTCTACTTCCCCCACCTTTAGTTGTTCCTTGAGCTGCTCCAATACCTGATCCTTCTTCATATTCTGCTTAGTAAGATCTGCACAAATCTATAGGGTCAAATAATTGCTCATGGCAAATACAGCAAACAAGCATATCAGGAATACCTCTATTGGTAGACTCCAGCGATGTAACCTGGTTCTGCAAGCTCTCAATGGCGGTTTCCATACTAGCAACTCGGACAGTCATAGTAGCCCTCTCCCTTAGCCACTAGCTTTCCCAGGTCTGGTACGCTTGAGTTTGTGCTTCTAGCTCAGCGTAAGATTTCTTCAAGTCTTTGTGTTGTTCCTAGACTGGGGTGAGCCTATTTATGGTGCGTCTCCGCTGCTTAGTAGTATCTTCAAGAGACTATGTAATGAACAACGCATATCAGACAGATATTTTTAGATCAACTTCAGCACACAAGTGGTAAAGCTTACCTTAATATGAGTGCGGAGTCCCACAAGAAGGCTGTCAATCGTCGGGTAGACCTTTTCATTGTGCATCTTGTCATAGATCTGATAAACCTTGCCAACCCGACGCATTGTCCTCCCATGCTGTATCGGCACATTCTCAGTAGGCTGATGAATTATTTCTTCAACGTCATCACACATCGTGGCAACCCCCTTGGGGCCCAATGCTGGTGTGGCATTTTCCTCCTGAGCAGCAGCGCAACCAGAAGACGGAGGCACATCGAACACAGGGCCTGTTGCCATAGTTCTAGCATAAGAGGTTGTCCCCTCATTAAACATCGGCCCTATGTCAGTAACACTGGCATTGATCCCATCCCCGGGTGTAGACAGGATAGTCACATGGTCGTCGGTGGTTACCACCGTTTCCATCGGTAGATTCACATTTGGGGGAGGTGTTGGCGGTCTGGCTGATTTTTCCTTCGGTGGCAGCTCCTTAGTTAATGCAGGCCTGTGTCAAATAGTACAGCTAGGAGATACTTCACATCATAGTCAAGTAAGAGACAGGTCAGGTTCAGAGTTTACCTTGACCATTCCTAGAAAATCACTCCAAATCCGAAGTCGGCCTCTACGCCCATGCTGCCTTCTGGCTGTGCATCTGTGGTCTGAGCTCCACTACCACTCGTAATGCCAGCAGTCAGGTGAGTCGGCCTTGGACTAGGAGGACCATGACTGTTTGTACCCTGAGTTGCTCTTGGAACCTTAACAGCGCCAGTGCTCTATGCCGGTGGATGGGTGCTCTGACTCGAAGACGTGCTCAGGTACATCGCCTTTGGATTTGCCTGAGGAGGGCTGCTCGCCACTTTCTGGCGTTTTGACCCTTCAGTAAGGGTCATTTGGTCATTCGAATCAGAAGAATCTGAGTCAGTGCTAACAATTTTTGTTACCCCTGGGTTCGCCTCCCGAGCACCCAGATGCAGACTTCCACTAGTTAACAGAGTTGTTGGCCTCTTCTTCTTCGGCTTGACTGGCATCGGCTTCTTGCCTGCCATTACTCGGTGCGCCCTGCCAGAAGAGATCTCACTTGATTCTCCACTAGTGCTATCCTCTTTAGCTGCCTTCTAGAGACGCTTCTTGCCAGTGTCTGTCCTTGTGTAGCTTCTCCTTCAGGCCACTGTTCCACCTAAACAGAGGAGAAGTAAACTCCTCAGTCCTGCCTAAAAATGGTCTGTCAGACCATTCAAGTCAACACAAGACGAGCATAAGGATATCAAGATCTACTGCTTATTGAGATGAGGTTTAAACTTACCACACATGGTTGGTTAGATGCACTGAAAGAGACTTGTGGCTCACGAGGATAAGAGTCCACGTATTTCCTCTCCAGGAAGCTGTTCAGGCGTATGGTAATCTTGACTCTAGACATCGGACCTTTTGGCGCTTGATCTTCTTTGGATGGGTCCTTTGAACCTAGAAAATCGTACATGGCTCTAACCCTCTCCTTGCAAGGTTGCAAGCATCGCATCAAGAACAAGCCTTCTACTACAGCGCATGTACAGCGTTTGGTGTCAACAAGCTTCAAGAGATCAACTACTTCATATTGTCTCGGCTAGGTTGCTTCGACCAGTTGGTAATTTGCTTGGGCACTTGACTGATGTTGCAAGGAACGGGCCGACCTTCATGGTTTTGCTAGGCATAAAACCACCTCTGGTTCCATGTCTTCGGAGGAGTACCATGAGGAATGTCTAACCATTGGGATTTCATCCTGTCATGCAGCCGGATATGACAACCGCCGGCTATCTCCAACCCCCTATCCCAGCCCCTTTCTTCCTCAAACAGTAAAAGGGGCGGAACAAATTGAAGTGAGGGAGAATTCCTAAATACGCTTCACAATAGGTGATGAACATCGACACTGTCAGTATGGAGTTGGGGTTGAGATTGCAGATGGAAATTTCCTAGAAAATGCAGAGGTCTCTCAAGAATCCATGTACCGGTAAACCTAACCCTCACTGCACAAAATCTTCAAACACTACTATTTCCCCATTATCTAGGTACGGGATCCTATGGTCTTTTAGGGGCAAACGCCATACCTTCAGCTCGGGTGCTGGTAGAAGCCCGTCCACCGTGAGCCTCTTCAGTGACTCCATTGTACTGCTTGAAGGTGGCCAGTGCTTCTCCAAATGATCCACCTCGAACACATTCGGTTCTTGAGCCACTGCCGATGCCTTCTGCTCCGCCGCTTGCGCTGCCGACGCACCAGACGCCTTCCTCATTTTCCTCTTCTAGGCCATTGCCCGGTGAAAGGTCCTAAATGGCTAGAGGGGGGTGAATAGCCTATAAAAATTTCTTGCAAAGCACTAAAACAATTTGTTAGTACTTAAGATGGCGTAGCTCTTTAGCACTAGCTCAACTAAGCTATGCAAGCCACCTAAACAATTCTAATAGAAGGCTATAATCTCTAAACACAACAAC
>DXKC01055196.1:0-10694 GCA_031170775.1 Cymbopogon citratus
CGGATGATACAGCCGAGTTCAGAGGTAAGGTGGGTAGTAATTTAGTGGAGCAGTACATAATACACTTGCTCACGTCACCCAGGTATCAGTGATCTACACAGCTACACTAGTGCTTGAAAAGTTGGATCGCTTGCTTCTTGTACGGTGCTCGCTCAGCTTAAGCTCATTGTACTATCCTTGTCCATTTTCCTCGGCAGATCGGGTACAATAATAATGCAACCAAGTAGCATTGTACAATGCAATGGATTATTCTAGTAGCATAGATAGCATCCCTTGTCGTCAGTCATTAATTCAATCAGCACAAACGCGCACTTGCCAAGCTAGCACAGCAAGCAGATGGACGTACGGACGGGACCTCTCTCATCCGGCACCAACTAGTGTTAGTGGTGATATCGTTGCAAACAGGCAAGACAATCCGTCTTACGTGACAACGATGATGCATATTCCCTCGAGCATCACCTCACTGCTTATGCCAAACACGCGCAGGATCAGAATCATTCTCCTAGAGCTATCACGGAAGAGTGTAGGTGTATATAAAGTTGTTTACACGTACGTGTCCACTGATCGGTGCAAGGCCGCAAAGCAATATAAAGCTAGCATGCAGAAAACGACCGGCCGGTAGGACAAGAAGCATGCATATATCGTCTCGCTCTGGAGCCAGTGATGATGAGCAAACAGCTACCCCGTCAGCCTGACCTTACTGCTGATATGCCTCCTGTGTCCATATATGCCCGCACGCCGGACCGGATTATTGAATTCTCAGCTCCATAGTGTTTGCAGCCGCAGACCATACTCGGTACTATATTTATCCACCTGGCATTAATTGGCCGCATCGTCATGATCGACTCCTCGCTCTATCCTTCACCTTCTTTTGGGATTATTCTCAGGGGACAGGGACGACCACGTGCAACGACGTCGAAAGCAGGCATGCATCGTCGTAACAGTATGTCACATCGCCCGCCCCGCTGTCCATAATTTTGTAGCTAATTCTTTTTTCCGGCATTCTTAGTAGCAAATCTGATGGATCGATCTGCCCGTTAGGCAGTCATAGTTATTTTCTTCATCTTTAAGAGTATATATATATATATGTATCACTCTGAGTGTGGCTACCAGACTCCTGAGGCTTCTCCAAACTCGATTGCAACAAATCTCCTCGCTTATTCTTATTCAACGTACTTACTCTCCCACCATATAAGAAGCAATGGCGCCTTCACAAATAAATCTCTCTGCCGTACGTCCTCTTAGTCGTCTTCCTCCTACTACCTGTCGTCATGGCGGCTCGTGGTATGTACACGTGCACAAGCATGAACTACATGTTGCAAGTGGCGATGTCATTTGATTAATCTTTTGCTAAAAGTTATTTGATGTCCCTTCCACATTTGTTGCATAAATATTCATGTCTGAATCTGAACCATGCAGAGTCGGCGTCCATTAGGGAAGATTCTTGTAATGACTGGCACTTGAGTAGCACCTATCGACTGTGGTGCCTTGACTACATACACGACGCCTTATGCAATAGCGATTGCCTAGACGAAAGCAGCAACAACGCTGAAGGGATGTGTGATGGTTTCCAATGCTGGTGCCGCAGCAAATGCACCTCTAAGACTGAGGCTGTTGCTAATGCTCCGATCCAGCAATGATACAACGATCCCCGCCTAAACAATGATTCCATCCTTCCTGGCCCTCGTCTAATAAATAATATACAACACTGTATACGTGCTGTATCTACTACAGCTGCTTATTTATGTTGTGTCGTGGACTTCCGAACTAAATAAAATTTGTATTTTCTGATGCATATATTGTAGACGATCAAAATTGGCATGTTAGGAGAAAAACGGAGCACCTTTCAAAATGCAAATTTGATTTCTCCATTGTGTAGTACACTTCGAGCCAGCGGGTTGGCCTCGGTCGAACAAACGTGGCGCCTCCGTCGCCGTGGGTTTCGAGGCTGGCTTTGCCATGCAAACATTTTAGGACGAAGACGTCCAGTTGATCAGGTCGCTGCCGGTACATGCTGATGAAATGGACGATGTGGTAGGATGGCATTTTGACAGGAAATGCCTCTTTTCTGTTCGGTCTGCATATAAGGTGCATAGGGCATCTGTGATCTGAAACCTGCAGCAATGCAGATCGCTGTTGGCATGGAGAGTAGTAGGGCTATTACCGGATTTGGTTGCTTTCCATAAAAAGCAGAGGCTTTGCCTACTTCTGAAAAAAAGAGTAGTAGGGCTAGGGCAACTGATGACTTGTAGATACGGTTATGGAAAATTCAATTCCCTCCCAAAGTGAAGTATTTTCTGTCGCACCTCAGCCATAACACGCTAGCAGACTAGCAGTTACAAAGATCTTGCAAGGCGTGGAATGAAAACTAGATACAAAATGTTGCATGTGTGAAAGATTCGATGAGGATGGGGGGCATGTCTTCCTTAAATGCCTAGAGGCAAGGGCAGTCTGGAGGGAGCTCAACTTGGAAGAAACCCGGCCGATGCCAACTAGCTGAGGCCGGTACAGCAAGATATGATGCAGCGTATCCTGGCTCTGGAGACTATGAAGCAACTGACAGTGGTGGTGATGTAGCTATGGCTCTGGTGGGGGGAGCAGAGCAACTTCAGACAAGTGAAGAGAAGAAGTCCAGCGGCTGAAATTGCATATGTCACTGCCTTTTATTCTGACCGATCTCTGAAGGAAAATGGCAACGCGCTATTGTCGAAAACCGTCAGATCAAGAGATGGGAGATACAGTCACAAGGAGTGATCAAAATAAATTATGATGGTGCATCTGATAGCAACAGAAAAATGGGAGGATGGGGATATGTTGTCAGAAATGACTACTTACCAGGTGGATGTAGTGACAGTAGGGGTCCGCAAGGAAAAATTTCTCCTGAACGTTTCCATTCAGAGCTCCTGGGATGTCTTGCGGGCCTGAAGCAAGTACCAACTCTGGGGGCTGGGGCATTGCGAGAATTATCCTGGAGACAGATGCTACTCTGGTGATGGCAGCAATGGAAGATGATGAGACCATCACAGGTACTTTTTAATAGCTTCAGTTCCCTCTCTAAGATTTTTAGATCTAAGGGTGTCATTTCTGCACAGTTGCAATTTGTAGCAGGGTTACCTTTACAGTATCAGAAATTGAGCAATGAATATTTATTATTTAGTATGTTATATAGTGGCGCTTTTTAACCCAATCAGTAAAAGATTTGTTCTTTCTGATCTACTGCCTCACTTCACAAATCTGCGATTAAATGTTCTATCTTCAGAAATCACATTTTGTGTACTGTTCGATCCCTTGGTATTTGGTTCCTCCCTATTCTTTACAGCCATTCCTTCATTACATTTTTAGTGGTTATTTTTTTTTATATCCACCGCATTGCATGTTTCTGGTGTGCAGCAATGAAAAGGTCACCTTCAGATCAATGATCTCAGATCGTTCCAAGGTATTCACATACGTTCAGATTATGTTCGCATTGACAAATTGTGCACCTGAACAGTCCTTTTTAATTTTCTATTTACATAATCGGTTATTTCTTACATTATGATGCAAAATTCAGAATTTATCATATTACTGATACTCTTACCTTTTTCCCCTTTGATGAACTAATAATGGATCAAGGTACCGTCAGATTGAAGCAACATTTACCACCGATTTTCATATGTTTTAGCTATTTTCCCGAGACCTCCGCGATGTGTTACTCGGTTTGGTCATTCAGACTGTATCTCTTGTATATCCCAACTAGGTGGGATTTTATTGTTTACTAAATCAAAAGCACACCTGTGCCTTCACACAGGTTCATATGGGGACTTTGCGTAAGGAACGTGTCCACGGTTTCCCAACCGACATTTTGAACAAGTCAGTAACTTACATGAACGTTGAGTCGGTTAATTTTGTGAACCCACTTATCAAATGTATTACGGAGACATGATGATATCTCCATTTTTCATGTTCCGAGTTCTCCAATGCATAGTTCTGTTTGTTCCTATCTACTACAGCTACAGTGCTTGCTTGCTTGTACACAGTGGTCATCAGCTCTCATTGTTGTGTCCTTGTCCGTTTCCTTGGCAATACGATGCACCAATGCATGGTAGCAGGTAGCATAGCATCCCCCGTCAGCCAGTACAAGCGAGCAAGATGATGCATGTACCGTCCAGCCTGACCACGCTGCTGATGCATAGTATGTATACGCGTACATATCGAGGCTACGCATGGATAAACCATCCCTCCTAGTGTTTTGCGCCACAAGCACCGCAGAGGTGTACTATATTTCGTACTAGTACTACTATATTTCGTACTAGTACTCTATTTATTTACCTGCCATCTCATTTGTTAGATCATTATGATCGATTCTCTCGATGCGTCCTTCATCTTGTAGGGAGGTCCGGAAGAAAGACGATCATCTTGCCGAAAGTAACACGGTCTTCTTCGACGTACTAACTTCTAACTTCCATCAGATAAGAAGCAATGCCGACTTCACAAATGAATCTCTCTGTCATCTTCCTAGTCGCCATGCTACCCGTCGTCATGGCAGCTGGTTGTGGTATGTACACATGTGCACGTGCATGACCTATATCTACATGTTACAAGTTTCAGTGTCATTTGATTAAACGTTTGCTAAAGTTGTTTGATGCACCTTTGACATTTGTTGCAAAAAATATCCATGCTTTGTTCTAAAACATGCAGAGGTGGCGTGCGCTGGGAAAGATTCCTGCGGCTGGCACTTGAGCGGCAATTTTAAAGGGGCTTGCCTTCCATTCATACACGGCCACACCTGTAATAGAGTATGCATAGAAGAAAACAGCAACAACGATCAAGGCGACTGTTTCTATCTCCAGTGCTGGTGCCACGAAAGATGCACCTCTGAGACTGAGGCTATTGCTAGCGCTCCGATCTAGCAATGATTAATGTTCCTAGCCTAAATAATGATCGATCCTTCCTGGCCCTCGTCTAGTAATAATATATAACATTGTATACTCGCTACCTACCGGCTGCTTATTTCTATGTTGTGACGTCAATTTGCAGGTTAAAAGAAATTTGTATTTTCTTGTGCAAATATATTGCTGATGATCAAAACCGGCTTGTCTTAAAAATAGAGCACCTAGCTCTCCAAATGCAAATAGGATTTCTCCATTGCGTAGCTTATGTCGAGCCATCCAAAAGCATATATAGATTGCTCAATTTAGAATTGGATAAGGATAAGAGGGTTAGGCTAATTATGAAATCAGACCAAAGGGGAAAACCGGATATTCCAATTAATATTTTCAAATTCAGATCTATGCTTATTTGGAGCGCATCTCTGCTTGGTGTATTTAATTCTTCATGTGGCAAGACATTGCAACCTTAAAACTAGTAAGGGGCCACGACTAACTAAGGGTATCTACTCGATCAACGCAAGGCAACGCCAGGAAGCTCTCGGTCCGTTCCCGTACTCCTGCCGGCGGGGGTCGCCGATTCCTCCGCCTCCGGGGGCCCTCAGGGCTTTGAATGCGTGGGGAATCGTAGGTTTTCGTCCGGCGGTGTAGATTATAGGTTCCTTTTTTAATGTTAGGTTCTCCGGCGGCGCGCGCTTAGTGGAGGTGGCGGCGCTGCCATGGTGGAATAAGGTCCTCCCAGTCTTCATCCACCTCGTCGTCATCTACTCCGGTGTCGATGATAGGCATGTGAGGTGGTGTAGGAGTTTGTGGCGGCTGCTGTTTCGTCATCACGGCGGAGCAACGGTACTCGTGCCGTGTCTAAGGTCAAGGCTACGGTGGCGGCTGAGGGTATGGCGGCAAGATGGAGTGCGGTGGATTGAAAGCGATCTACCGGCGGCACGGATCGTGTTTGAGCGAGCTTGGCTTCACCGCGACGATGGATATAATCGTCAGCACCGCTCTCGTCGTTTCAATCTGGATTGTGATCCTGACGGATGGGCGCTTAAAGACTTCTTCGCTTCCGCGAGATTGAGCGTCTGCTGTAGTCCACCTCAACGCCGGTGGTTTCCTCCATCTTCTGGTGATTCAGGTTTGGCAGCGTTGGCTGGTGTCGGCGGTCTTCGTCGGCAGCGAATGCGGCCGGCTTCCTTTCTCATAGAATATAGGTTGGGCAGCTGTCCTACGTATCCTTATTTGGTGTACTTGTATTTGGACATGTTTTTCTATTAATTATTAATTAATACATGTATACTTTATCAAAAAAATTACATCTACATTATCCTTTTACCTTTTCCTTTGCCCTACTCTCCAAAACCATAAATTATGTTCTCCTTTGCAGAAGAAAAATATCAATCGATTGCTATGCGATGTTCTTTTTTTACAGAAGTCAACAAGGGGGAACCCTAGCCTATTTTTTTATTTTCTATAGTGCAAACCGGTTTAAACTCGCTTCCGTGGAGAGTCCAACCCAGGACTGCTAGGGTGATACCCATGTGTTTTAACCACTAGTTAGAGGTCATTTTGCGCTATGCGCTGTTCTAATTCTCAAAAAGGCGAAGTTATTCACCTCTTGAACTACGATGCCTTAGCTATTTTTATTTTTTGTAGGACACTTTGATCTTTTTATAATTTATTTGAATTAATTAGCAAGTGTGGATCCATTATGTTAAAAAATATTTTTTTCTTCTAAGATTTATAGATTATAGAATCTTAGGTTATAAAACTAGATGATATGCATATGTTTTTTCCAACCATCAGTGGCGTTGTCGTTGCATGCAAACAGGCGCAAGTCAATACGGCTCACAGAGACATGATGATGCATGTTTTCTCACCAACGATGGATGCATGCATATCATCTCTCTGATCTGGATGTGCCAAGCTGCGGGGTCTATTTTCCACACGGAAAGTGGCGGATCCAGCACAAGAATTGAGCTAGGGCGAACTTAACCTAAAACTTTTTGCCTAAACGCAAGAATCATTTGTATGTCGAGAGCAAAAGTCCTGGAACAACAAACCGAGTTAAAATGTTGTCTTTTTATGGAGGAAACAATCAGCAATACATATTTGATATTTCAATGGAGAATTATAGTGCAAAAATACCAATTTAAAAGATAAATTAATTATGGAGACTTGAAGGAGTTAGGGCAATGATAGCTAATAAACAATGGCATCAATTATCAATTTGTCATTTAGGCGTCAGCGCTTAGGCTGTGCGGATGCAAGTGCACGGCCACGGGTACGACATGCATCAAATTAACATTACTAGCTTTTTTTTTTGGAGTGGAATTTAACATTGCTAGCTAACCAGAGATGCAACGGGCATCTTGTTGGGCCGTTGCTGGAAGGCCGTGGCCCAGCCTCAAGCCGCCATGCCTATCACGCTCTCCATCGTGTGGAACAAGGCAAGCAACGCCGCGCCGCCGCTGTCGTCTTCGTCCTCAACGCAAGTCACACCGTGCTCGACAGACCGCCAGCTCCAGGGTGAAGGGAAGAGATGCCCGGCCACGGCTAGCTAGGGCCGCCGCCCTAGCTCGCCCTAGTGGTGGATCCGCCTATGCACATGGATTCAACCAGGAGCATATTTGTGAGAAACTGTCAACAAAAGGGCCAGGAAATAAAAAGGACGGGAGTCATGCTCAAGCAGTCAGCGATGATGAGCAAAACAATCCGTTCCACAATAAGTGTTATTTTCACTTTTCGAGAAATAGCTTTAACTAATTGTATATTAAAACATATAAATATTTATGCTATGTAATTAGTATCATCACAAAGATCTTTATGTCTAGTTTTTTAATAAATTGATTTATTAGAGATACAAATATTGCATGTATAAATTAAATTTGTGACACAAAACCCAAAACATCACTTATTACTGACCACCATGTGAAGAAGCATAGGGAAGCTTCAGCCTTATTAATTACACAATCATAATATGAATGTGTCCTTTATCCAACACATTAACTAGAGTTTAATTAATTCCTCCATAACAAATAAAATAATCTAAACGGCTCCTAATAAAAAATTAGTTTGGGCCTACTTTTACTAAACCCTAAATTATGTTCTTCCTTTTTTGTGAGAAAAATTATGTTCGTATCGAAAGCTTTTGAAGGCACTCTAGGTGGCCTACCCAATCCGAGATCAATATTCCAAGGTACTTTTTCTAAACCCTAAATTAGGTATGCGTTCCACGAGCCCTTAAGAAAACATACAGCATGGTAATGAAAGCATTAGTTTTGGCCGGAGCATGCGGGGCCTTGTCCGCATGATGCTTGATCTCGTGGCCGAATTGAAGGAAGCAGCCAAGCGAGAGTACATTACCCCGGCGCCACCTCCACCAGCTGGGTAATGAAAACATACAGCATGGTATAGATAGCGGCTGCCACACAGGTAATATATGCTAGTATATAAACCCCTAATAAAGAAAGTCTGAAAAAGGAAAAAAGTATATGTAGTATGCCGCAAGGCCAAGTGATCGATGGCGCCCAGCAAAATATACCTGAGTAATCTTGAGCATGCAGCCAACGTGCTAGCGGCCCGGCGCGAAGCATGGCGATACGGCCTGCCCCGAGCACACGGCATGGCCCGTTTCCCTTTCGTGTCCATGCCGGCCCAAGCATGTAGCAGGCCGTTGTTTGGGCCGCTCCATCGGCCCGGTGGTCCAAATCTGCCGTATCTTATTTTCGTCAGAGCCTCACGGATGCTTTAATTCGTGAATCTTGCGACTTGTGGGTGACTGAAAGGAAAGCATAGCATACACGTACAATTGCTTGCTCCGATCCATAGCTCAGTTACACACGTACGTCAGTGATTTATCTACTATACAGCTACATGCAGTCCTTCCTTGCTTTGCTTGCACAGTGCTCATCAGCTCTCATTCTTGTGTCCTTGTTCATTTCTTCCCTCGGCAAGGCAATCCAGATCGATCGAGTACGGTACGGTGGTGGATACAATGCAGCAATACATGGTAGCATAGCATAGCATCCCCCGTCAGTCAGTACAATTAAACGCGCAAGATGATGCATATACCGTCCAGCCTGACCACCATGCTGATGCATGTACACGTACACGTAGAGGCCACGCATGGATATCCCATCCGTCTTAGTGTTTGGCGCTGCAAAGTGAAGGACACCGGAATCAGCGACCAGAGAGGGTTGAATGGGAGATGGATGTACCTCTCTCATGATCCGGAACCCACCACTGTGGCCGGTGTTATCGATCGTTGCAAACAAGCAGCGAGACCGTCTAACGATACGATGATGATGCATAAACCGTCTAGCCTGACCGCGTTGCTGATGCCAAACCTGCATTGTCCACGTCCGCGTGCTGATCAGATTATACTCCTGGTTATTGCTGCCGCAGAGTTTGGACTACGTATTAGAAGTCTATTTATACACCTGCCATTTGCCGAATCATCATCATCCATTCTCTCGCTCTGTCCTTCGCTCATCTTCTTAATTCGGAGCTCCGGGGAGGCGGACGATCATCTAGGCAAGCAAAAACATTTTGTCCATAGTTTGCGTTGCATGGAGCATCGAGGGCACCAGTCACATGCAGTCTATAATTTTCAGAGTTACTTTCTGCCGGTTATCTCCAAACTCGATCATAAGAATTCTGCTCTCGCTCAGTTTTCTTCTATGTACTTTCAACAGATATAAAAAGCAATTAATGGCGTCTTTAAAACTGAATCTCTCCGCCGTCCTCCTTATCGTCATCCTCATACCCGTCGTCATGGCAACTCGTGGTATGTACACATGCACATGCATGGATGAACTACTTGTTGTAAGCGGGAACACCATTTGCTTTACCTCTTTTGCTAAAAGTTGTTTTTGATGTGCCACGACTATTTGTTGCATAAATGAACCATGCAGACTTCGCGTTTGTCGAGAAATATAACTGCCCCCCACACTTGAGCGGCAATTATGATGGGCCATGCATTGGATTATTCGACGACGACTCCTGCGATGCTGTATGCAGACACGAAAGCAGCAATAATCTTGAAGGGTCCTGTAACCATTTACAATGTTGGTGCCAAGGAATATGCATCTATGAGGAGACTGAAACTGTTGCTCGCGCTCCGATTCAGCAATGATACAATGATCACCGCCTAAACAATAATGATCCCATCCTTATTGGCCCTCATCTAATAATAATATATATAAGTGTATACTCAATGTGCCTACCCAATTACTTATGTTGTATCGTGGACTTGTGGGTCAAAATAAATAAATTTGTATTTTCTTGTGCTAATATATTTTATGGTGAAAATTGGCATATGCCATGAAAATAACGGAGCACATCTTCAAATGCAAATCTTATGTCTCCCTCGTGTAGCTAATAAACTTTTACTTGGAAGAGTGAGGCTAATAAAATTTGTACCAAGGGAGTTGTAAAAAAAAAATTGTACCAAGG
The DNA here is from genome assembly GCA_031170775.1 of Cymbopogon citratus. Taxonomy (NCBI): domain Eukaryota; kingdom Viridiplantae; phylum Streptophyta; class Magnoliopsida; order Poales; family Poaceae; genus Cymbopogon; species Cymbopogon citratus. The sequence continues at coordinate 10,317 of DXKC01055196.1, forward strand.
GGAAATCAGGATGTTCCAATTTTTATTTCAGGTTTTTTATTTTGAGAATCAGATCTAAGCTTATTTTGAGAAAAGTGATGTATTAGAATTTGACTATAGATGCAATCGAAGCCAAGTTTATATGGACTAAAAATGACATTCTAAGAGTACCGGAGGGATATATATGACACCTCTTGCGAAGCTGAGAGATCATCCACGAGTTTTCTCTAAAAATACAGATTTTTGGACAAAGCAGTTACCGGAGCATGCGGACCACAGCCCGCATAGGATTCTAATTCCTAAATAACGGCCTCTTTGGTGGAAGGCACTACGCCAAAAAAGCACTGTAAGGGCGGTTGGTTTGGCACTGTAAGGGCGGTTTTGAAAAGCGTTCTTTAT
>DXKC01055199.1:0-10025 GCA_031170775.1 Cymbopogon citratus
TCTTGTTCTTCAATTGCTTGTGCACTTCCTTCTCCCGAGCATCCATCAACCCAAGATGGCGATGAGTGAGGAGGATCCTAGGAGGAGCTGATGAAGATGATGGCGGTAGCAGGGATGCAGCAGGAGGGTCGAGGCTCATGTCGGAACCCACTCTTGATGAATCACGGGTGGAGCTCCTTGTTGTCATCCCCTTGATCGCTCCTGCAATTCCTTTGGCTGCTTTCCCTAATCCGCTCATCCTGCAAAACTTTCACAAACAAAACTCATGGAGAGGATTATAGAAAGGTTAGCAGTTAGCTGTCTAGGGTTAGTGGTCCGAAGGTCAGTCGTCCAAGATGATTATTTTAGTTTGACAGAACCTCCCCTCAATTTTTAATTGCTTAGCACCCAAATTGGAAAGCACTTCCACTAATCAAGTGAAGATCTTTGCTAGCACTAATCCCTTCCTTCCTCTCACTAATTCTTTTCACTCTTCTCACTTCTTCTTCTCACTTTCTTCTCTCCCTTTCTTCTCTATAAGTGAATATTTTGCTAGAGTCGAGAGCAGAGAGTTGGGACTTGTTTTCTGGAATGTGGAGGGCAAGGAGTGTCGATGAAGATGTGCCCCATTTATAGAAGTGGCAGTAGCAGGCCGGGCGCCCTGGTGGTGGGGGCGGCCGCCCCACCCCTGGCTCCTCTCGACTCAAACTTTGTTGTCATGCATTCCTTGCTTAATGGTGAAGAAAAGAAAGTGGTGCTGGTGGGTGAATTCAGTGGAAAAGAGGAGATGGTGGAGATGAGTGGATGTGGATGAATTATGTGATGTGATGTATGTGAGGTGGAGTGTATGACATGTGGGTCCCATGGGAAATATTTTTGGTATATAAATATATAATGCAGGAATTATAAATTAGAAACTTAAAATGCTAGATAATACATAAAGTAAATATTTTTATGCTTGCACAGAAAATATTTTTAATAGGTTGTTGTGCACCGTAAAACTATTTCTATGAGGCTAAAAATTTTTATAATGCATTGGTAAAAGTAAGTATGCTCTAAGGAAAATTTATGCAAAAGTAAATATGGATAAATACCGAGTTATCTTCCGGTGGGGGTTCGAATTTTTGAAGTCCTCCGAACTGGAGCTTCCGATTAATTTATTCCTCTGATGATCCTGGAGACGATGTCTCTGATGATTCTTTTATTTCCTCAGGCTCTACCATCTTCTCAGAGGAATTAAGTTCCGCTTTTGACTTGAAAGCGAATCGCTCTTCTTTGCCATTTATAGTAAATTTAATTTCTCCCTTCCCGACGTCAATGTGAGCATTGGCGGTACTCAGGAATGGCCTTCCAAGAATGAGTGATACCTTTGAGTCTGGGTGCATATCCAGTACTACGAAGTCTACTGGTAAGAAGAATTCTCTTATCTTGACTGGAACATCTTCAGCAATGCCCAATGGGTACCGAACTGATTGATCGGCCAATTGGAGACACATTGATGTTGGCTCAAGTACAGCGTGGTTGAGCTGATAATACACTGATGCGAGCATCATGCTGACACTTGCTCCTAGATCACAGAGTGCATTGTTGATGTAGTAGCTTCCAACATGACAGTCGATAGTGGGGCATCCTGGATCCTTCTTCTTGATGGGTGATTTATTGAGGATGGCCGCACTATATTCTTCTGTTAGCTTGATCACTTCAGTAGTGGGCAGTGGTCTCTTCTTGTTTAGAATATCTCTAATGTGCTTGGCATATGTAGGGACCTGTATGGTGTCCAGTAGAGGTATATTGACATATAATTTTTGAATAACCTCCACGAACTTTCCAAACTGCTCATCTACCTGAGGTCTTTTATTTCTGTGAGTAAATGGCAGATATGATATATCATAGAAATCTTGTCTCATCTCTTGATCTTGTGATTCTTGTGGTGTTGCACCTTCTTGAATATCCTTTTCCTCTTGTACCACTGTTGGTGCTGCAGGTGCGTTTCTTGCCCCTCTTGGATAAGGTGAATCTCTAGTAGTCTTTCCTCCTCTTGTAGTAATTTCTTTTACTGGCTCAGGGATAGCGGCAAGAGGCAATGCAGTAGCCAACTGTGCTATTCTGGCTTCCATCTTCTTATTGTGTATGAGTTGGTCATTAATGGCTGAGGAAAAGCTATTCATCTTGGCATGTATATCTTCCAGGATTTTGTCATTAGCAGCGAGCTTTGCATGGATGTCATAATTTACTTTGATCTACTGTTTGACCAAATCTCTTAATGTAGGTTGTTTTGGATAGTTGCTTGGAAGAATACCTTGATCTTGTTGTTGCTGTCTCCAATTCTATGATGGAATCTTCTTAGTAGCGGGACTGGTAGTTTGTTTGTATGCTGTTTCAATCGCCCTTTGATCTCACAACATGTGGAGACAAAAACACATATCCAGCTAGAAGATGAAGATGGAGACCTAGTCCTCGGGGGTGTTACCTAGATTTGCTCTGGCATAGTCCGAACTCCATCCAAGGTGACACGCAGAATGGTTGTCTTGTACTTTATGCAGATGATATCTCCAAACTTGTTGGTCTTCAGCCCAGTCAGCATCTCATTGGGTTCAGGACTAAGGATCTTGATCTCCTTGGGCACTCAAAACTTCAAGAGCTCCTGATGGCATGGTCCTTTAATGGAGAGACATGACGGAGGTGGAGCGAGGCGTAGTGTAGGCATGGCCCGGGTGTAGTGGGATTATTGATGATGAACGGGCACGATCTCCTTTACTGACACGATGGTGAGAGGCTTTGGTGGGATGACGACGAGCTCCTTCAAGGGATGATGGTGAGGGCCATCTCTTTGCTGAAGGGGGACATGTCGTTGACGTTGCTTTTGTGGTCGCCGGCCATTGGAGATTGGGAGGAGGAGAGCTTGGCTGCTGCTGGTGGTTTAGATGGAAGGTTGGTATGACTCTGGGGCAGGCAGGGGGTCTAGTTTTATACTCTGAATCAACTTGCAGGAGGGGTTGAATCTAGATTCGAAGGGGTTCATATCTACAGGAAATTGTTTTGGTCAAAAAGTTGAGAAAATAGAATAAGGAATATTCTAGAAGGGATGTGAGAGGTGGTGGGGCCTGGGCAGATTCCTGCCCAGGTCGACCGACCTAGGGGAGAGGTCGGCCGACCCCCCTCAGTGGGAGTCCGTGGCCTCCTTTTTCGTATTGCCCTCTAACTCTATCCTAAGTCCAAAAATGCAACTTTTTAGTTATGAAACTATTCTAGGGTGATGGAGGATCAAATTAATTGGGGATGAAAGGTTTTAGAAAAATCTAAAAGTGCTGTGATGAAGTGTTACCGCTCCATGTGATGAAGAGCTAATCACCGTAAATGGTCCTTTTCTCTTGCTCCATTGCTTTCCATGTCCGAATAGCTTTACCCTAGAATTAAAAAGTAATACCTTGTCTCCTGGGGTGAAGTTCTTATTCTAGATCTTCTTATTATGCCACCTTTTGGTTCTCTCCTTATACATCTTGGCGTTGTGTTTGCTTTTTCTCACCATTCTTCAAGTTCTGTGAGTTGCATCTTCCTTTTGATTCTGGCTAACTCCAAATCCATATTCCATTTCTTGATTGCCCAGTGAGCCTTGAATTCTAGCTCAATAGGCAAGTGGCATGTCTTCCCGTAGACAAGTTGATATGGAGTCATTCCAAGCGGTGTTTTGTAAGCCATAAGATAGGCCCACAATGCGTCTGGTAATTTGTCTTTCCATCTTGTTCCCATCTCGTCGACTGTCTTCTGTAGAATATTCTTGATTTGCTTATTTGATGTTTCTGCTTGGCTACTTATCTGAGGGTGGTAAGGAGTAGCGACATTGTGAAGGATCCCATGTTTCAATAAGTACTTGCGAAAGTTCTTATCGATAAAATGAGTTCCTCCGTCACAATCACTATCCTTGGTACTCTAAATCTTGGGAATATTATCTCTTCAAACATCTTCTCGGAGCTTCTAGAATCAGCAATTCTACATGGCATGGCTTCGACCCCATTTGGAAACGTAGTCAACTGACACAAGGATGAATTCACAGTTCCTGGATTTTGGAAACGGTCCCATGAAATCAATTCCCCAACAGTCAAAGAGGTCAATCTAGAGGTTGTTAGTCAGTGGCATGGCATCTTTGGAATTGATATTGCCATGTCTCTGACATGCATTGCATTTCCGGATGAAATCTTTTGAGTCTTCACACATGGTAGGCCAAAAGAATCCACTTTGCTAGATCTTTGAATGTGTACAAATTGCTCCATAGTGTCCTCCATAGCGTGATGAATGACATCTTTCAATAATCTTGATTCCTTCTTCTGATGCTACACATCTTCTAAGTAGCCCATCAGAGCATACTTTGAATAGGTACGGATCATCCCATAGGTATACACAACTCTCATTGATGAGCTTTCTCTTGTTTCTGCCCAGTGGTATATATCCTGAAGCTATAAAATTGATAATATCTGTATACCAGGGGTCAGATCTAGAGACTTTATAAAACATATCATCCTTGAGTGAATCATTGATGGGCAATTCTTGTGGACTTTCAATTTTCATTCTTGACAAATGATAAGCAGCAAAATTTTCTACTCTATTTTTATCTTTTATTTCTAGGTCAAATTCTTAGAGTAGTAAAATCCATCTTATTAAGTGCGGATTAGCATTTTTCTTAGTAAAGTAGCATGATCAGTATAAACAATTACCTTAGCTTCTACTAAGTAAGATCTAAACTTATCAATAGCAAAAACAATAGCCAGGAGTTCTTTATCAGTTGTTGCATAATTAAGTTGAGGTCTTGTCAAAGTTTTGCTAGCATAAGCAATTGCATATTTAAGTTTTGCTAGCATAAGCAATTGCATGAGTAAAGGTTATCCGCAAGCGCACAGATAAAATACACCCATTGTAGCATTTCACCTAGAAAAGTTCCTGGTATCGTTATTTATAATTTTACCACTAGGAAGGCTGAGGAGGTATAAATACTAAGGATAAACATACACATTTGTGATAAGAGTTCCACTAGATCATGTCATAACAGGGATTAATCATCATATATATATATAAATAAAGATAAGATAAACAGATTAGAGTAAGCCTAAAGGGGATTCCACTGAGTATTTTACATTCGGGTCGTGATTCTTAATAAGAACTAGAAATAAAGACTAACTCCTAACAATATCCTAACTATTAGTCAAAGGGCTACATTGATTAGTGCAATTACGTCTAGCAATCATGGTTAGGTTAACTTTGTATTATACTCAAGTGGCATCATGTAAGAGGAATCAGGATCAGAGCAAGACTATCAATCCACTAGATCTAGCTAAGTGACAGAATGATATGGTTCAGTATCTTGTCAGCTTTGAGTTGGTGTTCCCTCCTTCCTTATTTAATGTCATGACACACCTCCTAGTTCACCTGGTCAAGGAGATTGCTATTCTCGGTCCTGTGTTCCTACACAACATGTTCCCCTTTGAGAGGTTTATGGGAGTCCTTAAAAATATGTTCACAATCGTGCTCGCCTAGAGGGAAGCATCGCCAAGGGCTACAGAATAGAGGAGGTCATTGAGTTCTATGTTGACTATATTCTCGACCTTGACTCGATTGGTGTTCCTGAATCACGACACGAGGGGAGGCTAAGTGGAAAGGGGACACTAGGAAAGAAAAAATATATTGCTATGCAGGATGATTACTTCAATAAAGCACACTACATAGTTCTACAAAACAACACTTTGGTGCATCCGTATATCGAGGCACATAAGCAGTTCCTACAATCAGAGTTTTTTAGGAAGAATGAATCTTGGATTAGGCCTGAGCACATGGAAACTTTTAGTGTTTGGTTGCGTAAAAAATGTCAGGGTGATTCGAGCCTTCCAAAGCAACTGCATAGGTTGGCTATGCAACCATCATGGCATATCCTGACATACAAAGGGTATGACATAAATGAAAACACATATTACACGGTAGCCCAGGATAAAAGGAGCACCAACCAAAATAGTGGTGTCTGCATCGATGCCACAGCCTCTGAAGGGAAAAAGAAAATATATTATGGTTGAATTGAAGAGATATGGGAACTAGACTATGGAGCTAACTTGAAGATCCCTTTGTTTAGGTGCCAATGGCTTAAGATGACCGGAGACGGGTATACACTCGACAAGAAGTATGGAATGACGATAGTGGACCTTAACAACACTGGGTACAAAAAAGAACCATTTGTCCTCGCCAAGGATGTGAGTCAGGTGTTCTATGTTAAGGACATGTCTACAAAACCAAAGAGAGGTAAAAACAACAAAGAACCAATGAATGATGAGCCCATGTGTCACATAGTTCTTTTAGGGAAAGCAAACATCGTCGGAATTGAGGACAAGTCAGACATGTTACTAGATTATGAAAAAGAAGACCGACTTGTGCCCTTCATAGTGAACAAAGACCCCAGCATCGCGCTAAATGATGAGGAAACTCAATGGTTATGATGATAAGACCGACTTCATGCTAATGTTGTATATTCAGACATTATTTCAATATCAATTGTATGTGTGATGTATGCATTCCAGTGTCCAATTGGTCTCAAACTTTTTCTCAGGCTTGCACATGGCCTATGAGGTGGACCACCAAGTTTTAGGTTTTTCTGAATTGTTTTGTATTTTTCTCAGTTTAATTGAATTTCTACGTGATTTCACTGAATAATTACACGTTGAACTGCATGTACCACTAGAAAGTTCTTGATTGGTGCCAAACTTTGCCATATGGTCTCTTGTGTCCTTGGATTCAACTAATCATAGAGTTTGATGTAAAATTCTAGTGCTTTCAATCTGTAATCCACTATATTTTGTCTCACGCCGCACATAGAAAAGCATAAAAATAAAAATAATTATCATAAAAAGGTAAGACCTTGTGTGGGACCATATTTTGGGTGTAGGTGGCTGCCAAAAAAATTTTAAGATATTTCAACATAGGTGAAACCTACATGCTTCACAAAGGTATACAGAAGCTTTCATCGAACCTTTAATATACACTTACACACTTAGGGATTCGGTGGTTCATATGCATTCCAGTGTCTAATTGGTTTCAAACTTTTTTCAGGCTTGCACATGGCCTATGAGGTAGAGCCGCCAAGTTTGAGATTTTTCTGAATTGGTTTGGTACTTTTCTTGATTTAATTAAATTTCTACGTGATTTCACCGAATAATTATAGATCGTGGGAAACTTTTTCTCGATTTAATTGGTCTCAAACTCATATGAGGGCTCGATGATCGCATCGTCGCTAATGACTAATTTGTAGCTAGGGTTTAGAGTTAATGATCGTTAACAATAAATTTGCAGCTAGGGTTTCGCTAACGGCTAAACTTAAATGACTAACAATGGCCTCGGTCCCACGTGTCATAACTAGAACGCTTTGTCGATCTCGTCGTCTTTGTCATGAACACGTACTCAACGTCTTCGATTGGCTCTCGCACTCAGCCGATCTCGCTATGAATCACTGACGATCGATCCTCGTCCTGCGTATGATCGACAATCATCTCGCTAAATATAAATGTTTCACAATGCCCATACTCGATTGGCTCTCGCCCTTGGCCGACCTCGCTCGCACCGACCTCGCTCACGATTGATCCTCATCTTGCCACTCAACCCTAAACCCTAAACCCTAAACCCTAAACCCAGGTTTAGGGTTTAGGGTTTATTGTTTAGGGTTTAGTGTTTAGGGTTTAGGGTTTAGTGTTAAGATACAATTGTATATGTAATTAAATTGTATCTTTATCGATAATTGTATGTATTATTTATATGCCAGTCAACATGTTCTTATAATATGTTTTTGTTTTGTTAAACCCTAAACCTCGCTATGATCGACGATTATCTCACTAAACCCTAAACCTCGCTATGATGGACAATTTATCCCTCACAGAAATGATAGACGACATTGGTTTTGTTTTCAGATATTTAAGCTAGATGGCCTATCAACATGGAAGAAGAAATGATGAATATTATCAACGCCGACACTCAACAATATGGTGATGGCGATAACAACCAGCCGCAGGTTGATGAAGATTACAGGAATCAATTCTTCAGTTTCAAACATAATGAAGAACAAGAAATGCCTGCTCAAGATAATGCTAGTGAGGTATATTAATACACATGCAGTTCAAAATATATCTTCTGATCATTTTTGAAAATAAGTTTCGTCCTTCTAACATCTTTATGTTTCTGTGTATGTAGCCCTCCAGATCGACGGCGACGACGTCAACTAGCAAGAGCAAGACTGTTCGAGGCCCTAAACTCCCATTGGAAGGCCGCTACATCATCACAGAATTTGAGGTGGCTAGAGGCGAACCACGAGGACCATATGCTAGTAAATACAAGTACCATTGTGGTATTCTTGTAAGGGACAAGCTTTCGATAAGTGCCCGTGAATGGAGGAAAAAGATCAATGCTCCACATATTAGTTATGTCTTTGATGCTAACAAAGAGGTACTTTGGGAAGATATCAAGCTACACTTCATGTTCCAAACAGAGAGCTATCATGACGACGTCATCACCCATGAAAGGTTAGTGGAGCTCATTCAGCACTGGATTATTAAGAAGATGGCCACACAATTCCAGAGTTGGAAAAAGGAATTGTATACTAAATACATAAAGAAGGGTGAGACTCCATATTAGAGCATGGATAAGGGCCCACTCGCAAAGGCGAGGCCCTTCTAGGATGACTTTGTGGCGTACAAGACATCAGAAGAGGGTATGGAACATGCAAGAAAGAACCAAGAGAATGCCCACCAAAAGGAATACCATCATAACATGGGATCAGGTGGCTACGCGACAGCGATGCACAAGTGGGAACAAGCAGAAGCTAAACTTCTTTAAAAGAATATCAGACCTGAATCAGCCGATTGGCCTGAATGTTCTAGGCGATGGTTCTTAGGTCATGGGGATCACTGGACCTAGCCACCAGAAATGTGGTTTTTGGCAAAAAAAACTGAACAAGCAATAGCACAATTGGTTGAAATTCTACAAGCTAAAGCTAGTGGAATTTTCAGGCCCAACAGAGAGAAGGATGAACTAACATATGTCCTCAGAACTGATGAGCATCCTGACAAAATAAGAGGCTTCAGGGCGCTTGCATGGGTGCAATGTTTCCCTTAGTGGAGAGACACCTATAGAAGTCACCAGAGAAAGAAGGATGAGGATGCACAAAAGCTCCACATCTTGCAGCAAAATGTTATAGATGCACAGAGGCGGGAGGAGGAAATGAAAGTGAGAATGCAAGAGGAAATACAATAGGAAGTAAGGAGGCAAGTGCAAATACAATTGAGTTATCAGGGGCTTGCACCACCTCTTGCAACCAACGTTAGCCCCCTGAACATACATTGAAAAGCAGTTGTGCTTCGACAAAGCTACCAAAGCAAGATGAGCGCTTCCCCATGGATGATATCGATGCTCTTACACCATATGAGCTACACATTCCAAAGGATGGTGGCACAGTGATGGTGGCTACTGGTCTCGTGGGTCCCATAAACCGCACCCAAACACCAAGAATCTATAATATAGTAATACCAACTGGATTCGCTAGTGTCTCGGTGGATAAAGCGGCTAAGGGTTGTAGCGATGTGCCTCTTGAGATCGGGGGGATGGAGAGAAGACGGTAGGATAAGCAGAGAAGGCATTCATTGCATGGCGCAAGTGCTACATCATTATTCCTAGGAAGACGGTGCCGCCAACAGAAGTCCCTCACCATAGGTACGGATGAAAGTGAATGAAACATAATTCATTAATAGTTTTTCTATTAGCGCTTGAATTATTAATGTACTCATACCTTACTCTTTTTATTTTGTACTCAAAGGCTCCTACAATCTAAGTCCAATAGTCCATTCCCCAGACCAGCATAGTGCTCCATGCGGCGGTTTTGATGCAGAAGACACGGCAACATCCCCACCATGTCCAAGGCGGTCGCCGCCACCACCGCCGCCGTCGCCACCAAGTCAATCTGCTCCTCCCACGGCTCAGGCAACTGCCCCGCCTCCTCCCAAGCAGTCAGGTGCAAACTTGAAGAG
>DXKC01055205.1:0-14675 GCA_031170775.1 Cymbopogon citratus
GGAGACCTGTGATCCCGATCACCATCGGACCTCACACTTTTGAAGAAGCTGTCTGTGACTTGGGAGCAAGTGTCAACGTCATGCCTAAGGTAATTCATGAGAAATTTCATGGTAAACCATTGTTGTATACAACTATGTGTTTACAGCTTGCAGATCAGACATTGTGCAACCCCAAGGGAATTCTTGAAGATGTCTATATCCAAATTGGACACTCATTTGTATTGGTAGACTTTGTGATTGTTGAAACAGGTGGAGATGAAAGAGCACCCATTATCCTGAGTAGACCATTCCTGAATATAGCTAAAGCCATCATCTACGCCACTGACACCAAGATCTGTTTCACAATCAATGGAAAGAAGGAGAAGTTCTCGATCAAGAAGCGTACACTCAAGACTCCTGCTCATCCTCAGACACCGTACATCTACGAGAATACAACTACCACTGCAAAGAAGAAGTACCACCAACAGCGGAAGTGAAAGCTCAGAAAGTATGGAAAAAAATAGACATCAACATTCACTATGCCACAAGAGGAGCAATCAAACAGTCCCCCCACCAATGGGACTAGAGGATTCTTCTGAGGATTGAACAAGACAAGGAGTCCTGTTCGGAGGACTTTAATCACTGAACCCTTATCGGGAGGCAAACTCGACAAGTTATCTCATATTTTGTTTTTAAATATTGCATACGTTTTTCTTTAGCATATTTACTTCACTATATTAGCATTGAAAAATTAAAATCTATTAAGCCCCATGAGAGTGGCCCTGCACCACTCACTGTGGTGGCACAAAAATAAATCTGCATTCATATTAATATACCTACGCATTTATACTATTGCATCAGAAAATCTATTAGGCCCCATGTAAGTCCTAGCTATTTACTGTAGAGGCATAAAAATAAATACATAAAAATTAAAATCTAAAAATATTAAAATTCTATTGAAATATGCCTGAACAAGAAATACCTTAAGGCTCTACACAATTAAGGCATAGAGGGTTTACCACTAATGCTTAATCTGTTCTACGAGCTTTGGTGTCTATTTGAATTTAATAGGATTTAAAGGACTAAGAAGAGTAATACATGACGGAAGGAGGAAACACAGAACCCTGCAAGGGAAGACACTACCGCCACTGTCTGTCCGGCTCTCAATCAAGATACTACGCCAACATCCAGCTTGGAGGAGGGCATCCCCGCATATTTATCTTAATAAGTATTTTCTTACTATTGGTATGATATATATTTAGAAAAGAAATAAAAAATTGCATAACTAATAAAATAATAAAATAAACATTATAATAGTATCTATCTATAATATGGGGATTATTAATATTTTCTATAATTATTGGAGGGTGATATATTAAATTTAGGAATAAATAAATTAAGAGAGAATTTACATTGCTTTACTACCTAGAATAAATAGAACTCTGAGGAAAATGAATTAAAAAAACTTGTATGCATGGAAATGATGAATAGTTGCTCTACCGTAATTTCTTCTAAGTACCTTGTTTTCAAGCTTATACTCTCCCGAGTTTTAGAATAAAATTTGTTTTGACATAAAAAGTCACTCTGAACCTAATACTTATGGGTTGCATATGCTTGAACTAAGTCTAGGTTATTGACGAGTATGATATGAGAAGGTCTAAGCTATTGTTTATCTTATTCTTAAAAATACTAGCATTCTAGAGAATTTATATTTGAAAACCTTAAATTACTATATGATGAGTTTCTATATGATGAGTGGTTAATTTCTACCATAGCCATATATATACATGCTCACTAGACTAGGAAAACCAACTCATAGGCTATTTACTTTGTGTTGAGTGTGATCAACCTGTGTAAGACCCTTGTTGAGAGGATGGTCGTGCTGCCAAGATCAAGATCACGTACACCCCACCCAAATATGCTGCTTCTACTCTGGAAGTACGCAACAACATGCTTTCCATTTAGATCCATCCAAAAATATTCCACTTCTACCTTGGGAGTGAACAACCAACATGCCCCATAGGATTTTTTCACCTATCCACATTTTTCATAAAGCCCCAGTTATCAATGCTCCAGTATTCTTATCACTATCTATCAAAAGTTCCATTGCAAGAAGAAGACGTGGGTGACATAAAAAAAAGAGAAAAAAATTATATAGAAGAAAGAAAAAAAAGAGAGGAAAAAATTCTATCAAGAAGTTTTTCACCCAAGTACTCCCAAAAGTTTCCAAAGTTCCAAATACCAAAAGAGAGATCCATTTCAAGGAGAAAAGTAGAATTAGGTTTCCACAATGTTTTCACCCAACATACCTACTTACACCACATATACACTCCACATATATTTCACACACATGCACATCATGATCTAAGGGTATAACTGTCCCCTCCAAGGATCTCGGTTTGATTAGGCAATATATACAAGGTAAGTATGCTATATCCTTGAAATTCCTATGGCTCCACATAAGCTTATTAGTTGGAGAGAGGAGAGAGGGCACAGTGTCACTCTGCCTTATGCCAAAAATACCATATATTCTAAGAAATAAGAGGAGGCATAATCACCACTATTGCTTTGGAGAGGATCCAGAAATACCACATATTGAGAGACTTGCGAGGATCATATAAAGAAATCTCTTAGTTTTATTTTTGAAAATTAGCAAAAAAACTCTGCAATAAAGGTAGATCGAGGAATTCGAGACATAGTGCCTGAATTAATTATTCTGCTTTTCAACCACTCAAGACCCAAGTGAAGGTGACAAGCACCATGGTTAAAGGTAATACAAGTGAGTTTGGATAGTTAGAATGGTTTGTTCTAATCCGAAGGAGAGTTTTTGTGTGAACGCATGTGTACTTTTAAGGCGTGAAAGCATTGTAGCAACTCCTGATCCATGATTAGGTTTAAGTCTTTGCTAAGGGACTAGCAAAGGATAAGCTTGAGGGGATCTTGTTGATGGCCACTAATGTCTATTTCAAGCCATCAACTATTGCCTAAAATGATAAGAAATGAATTATAAAGAGTATATATAGGATTTGATTCTAACGAATTTCATAAGTTTCGAGTATCTACTTGTTTTGCAGGTTGTTTATGAATTTACCCTATAAATGCATCTCAATTGAGGATTTGGAGTACACCATGGCGAAGAGTTCGTCGAGATGATTGAGATGGACCTATCATTTGCTATATTCGGAGTCCGGATAGAGAGTCCACGATGGATACGACTTGAGAAGATTTTAGAATTCACCGGAACCATCATCCTACATATAATTAGAGGGGTTTATCTGACATAATTCCACAGCTTTATTAAAACTATATTTTCTAAGGGTTTAAATAGGATTTGGAGGTCATGGAATCCTAGTACAACATGACCAATTTCGCAAACGGACCGGAAACGGGTACGGGAAGACTCTAGAAGACACCAGAGGACACCAGAACAAAGACAGACGGGGGAGGCCGCCAGGTGGGGCCGGCCGGCCCCAACCCTAGGCCGGCCGGCCTGGGCCCACTTGCAAGTGCCCCGAGCTTCGTGTGACGGTTTCCAACCAACCTCTACGTCGCATCTCAACCCTTGTTCAAGGTCGGTTTGATCCGAAGGCCACGGTTCATCTCTCCGGACTATATAATCAGACCCTGGAGGACCCCCTAAAGAGATCATAGTTATTCTCATTATTGAAGGCCAAGTTCCAGTCAGATCCCAATCTCTTTAGAGCTCCACCAATTCTAAGTTAGTTAGATAGAATTAGAACTAGAGGAGGCAAGCCACGCTTGGATCCCGGATCAAGTTGCGAGGAGGCTAGGTAAAGCCTTATAATCTTCTCTCTTGTATCAACATTATCGATTATATGTTCTTGTTTATCATGTTCTTGTTCTAGTTCTTGTTCTAGTTCATCTTGTTCTTGTTCTAGTTCATTATTGTTCATCATCTAATTCATCTAGTTCTTGATCTAGATCGTCTAGTTCATCGTTTAGTTCATCTAGATTCATCTAGTTCATCGTCTAGTTCGTCTAGATTGTCTAGTTTATCTAGTTCTAAATCTAGTACTTCTAGTTCTTATTAATATTGTTCTTGATCTGGATATGACTTCGATCTTCATCGTTCTAATATTCTTAATTATGATGTTTATGGTCTACTTTGATTATATGCCTAGTATAGTTAGACTATCCTTATATTCAAACACAAGATCGTATAGTGTTCATCCTAATGATCACGGGGTGAATGGTCGACAGAGTGTAAGCATGGTGCTTATACCCTGTTTACCTACGGATGCATCCTATATTATGGGCCATGTGGTAGATCGCGGGTGTGACAGACCTGTTGAGTCCTTTGTAGTCCACTCCCCGAATATAGGCCTAGCAGGATCCGGTTTCAAAGTTCGGTTTAGCTCTGTTCATAACCCACCTTAGAAATGTCCCTTGTGCGTAGATACAAAGTATTTTAACAATGATTGCTAGCCATAATTGCACTAATCACTGTACTCTATAACTTATAATTAGAATGACCTAGGGATTATCTTCTGCTCTATTTTCTCATTAGACACTAGTGGTATAGAATAGGAACTACTCTAGAGATTATCATAAACTGGACTTTTATCTAATTATATCATTACCTTATTTTGAGAATTGATCCCTGTTGTAAGTAGAGATATTGATCTAGTGGAACTCTTATCACATATGTACTAGACTGCCTATATTCTTTTTACTCTTAGATCCTTTCTAGTGGTAAAATTATAAATAACAATATCTGAAACTTTCCTGGGTAAAATGCTACAACTAGGTTTATTTTATCTGTGCACTTGCAGATAACCATTAATATATTTTGGGCCTAAGTGTTATGATATTTGATCCAATATTTCTAACGCTGTGTTAGGAATGACAACCTAGCTTAAGCGACGCTATGAGATGTCAACAAACATTTCTAGCGCCGTTGCCGGGGATAGGTTTTTTGTCTGTCTTTTTGGCGATTGCGCTACGAAATGCCAACAGGTGAGTTCTTCTGGAGTAGTTGCGGCGAGTGTCGATATAGAGCCGCTTCTTTGGACAGTGAGTCCTCTTGGAGTTGTTGCGGCGAGTGTTGATGTAGAGCCGCTTCTTTGGACAGTGAGTCCTCTTGGAGTTGTTGCGGCGAGTGTCATTGTAGAGCCGCTTCTTTGGACAGAGAGTCCTCTTGGAGTTGTTGCAGCGAGTGTTGATGTAGAGCCGCTTCTTTGGATAGTGAGTCCTCTTGGAGGTGTTGCGGCGAGTGTCGATATAGAGCCGCTTCCTTATGCGTAGAATCTTTTGAGTTGGCTGATGTGCCAAGTGTTTCCGACTGGTATGTCGTCGTATGTCGTAAGCTTGTAGGTTCTAGGTCCTAGTGCCTTTTTGACGATGAAGGGTCCTTTCCAAGGACTCATTAACTTGTGTCTTCCGGTCTTATTTTGGATAAGTCTTAAGACGAGGTCTCCTGGAATGAGAGTTCTTGCTTTTGTGTGCTTGTTGTAGTGCCTTCTCAGCCCTTGTTGGTATCTGGCGTTCTGTATGATTGCGTTGTCTCTGACTTCTTCAATAGTGTCGATTTCAAGCTGTCTTGCTTCTTCTGCTTCTCCTTCTTTGTAGTGTTCTATCTTTGGTGATGTCCATAGCAGGTCTGCTGGCAGTATTGCTTCTGATCCATAGACTAGGAAGAAAGGAGAGTATCCTGTTGCTCTGCTTATCTGGTTTTGGGTTCTGAGTCCCTAGACTACTTTTGGTAGTTCTTCTATCCACTTGGAGCCGTAATCTTTTAGCTCGTCATATAATCTTGGCTTTAATCCTTATAGAATAAGTCCGTTTGCTCTTTCTACTTGTCCATTGGCTTGAGGGTGTGCTACTGAGGCGTAATCAATCTCTATCCCGCAGTCTCTTGCCCAATATTGGAAATCTTTTGCTGTGAAAGGTGATCCGAGGTCTGTGATAACTCTATCTAGGATTTCAAATCTATGCATGATCTCTTGTATAAATTCTATTGCCTTTTCTGAGCTATATTTGACTAAAGGCTTGTATTCGATCCACTTGGAGAATTTGTCAATTGCGACAAACAAGTATTCGAATCCTCCTTTTGCTGTTGCAAGTGGTCCTACTTGATCTAGTCCCCAACATGAGAAAGGCCATGCCGGAGGGATGCAGATTAAGTCATGAGCTGGCACGTGTGGTTGTCTTCCAAACATTTGGCACTTCTTGCAGTGTCTAACCAAGTGTTCTGCGTCCTTTAGTGTGGTTGGCCAGTAGAATCCCATCTTGAATGCTTTTCCTACCAGTGTCCTTGATGCGGCGTGGTTTTCACAGCATCCTCCATGTATTTCATCCAAGATCTCTATTCCTTCTCTTGTTGTAACACACTTTAGGAGTACTCCTGATGATGCTGCTCTCTTATATAGTTTGTCGCTAACTAGTACGTAGTTCTTGCTTTTCCTTATGATTTTGGATGCTTCGGTTTTGTCACTCGGCAGTTTATGATCTCTGATGTAATCAATGAATATAGGTCTTCAATCTGGCTTGATTGCCATTATTAATTTTTCTAGATCTTGTTATGCTACTTGAGCTAATTCCATCAATGTCCTTTCTGACTTCTCTGGTTCTTTTATTGACAGAGTCATCAATTCTTCTATGAAAACTTCTAGGGGTACTTTTGCTCTATCTGATCCCAATCTTGCTAGGACGTCTGCCGCAACATTGTTGTCTCTAAGGACGTGATGAATTTCGAGTCCTTAAAAATTTTTCTCTAGCTTCCTTATTTCTGTGCAGTAGGCATTCATGTTGTCCTTCATGTAGTCCCATTCTTTGTTTACTTGGTTGATCACCACTGCTGAATCTCCATAAACCAATAACCTTCTGATTCCTAGTGTGCTGGCCATCTTTAGTCTATGGATCAATGCTTCATATTCCGCTTTGTTGTTGGCTGCTTGCCAATATATTTGTAGCACAAACTTGATTTGTTTCCCTTCTGGTGAGATCAAAAGGACTCCTGCACCTGCTCCTCTAAGCTTCAACGATCCATCGAAGTACATCTTCTAATGGTCTATGATTGCCTTGGGTTCTTTTTGATTTATTTCTGTCCACTCAGCTATGAAATAAGATAGTGCTTGAGACTTTATCACCGTCCTTGGCTTAAATTCTATGTTGAGTGCTCCAAGTTTCACAGCCCACTTTGAGATTCTGTCTGTCGAGTCCTTATTGCGCAATAAGTCTTGAAGTGAAAAATTAGTGGCCACTGTAATCTTGTGTTCTTGAAAATAGTGCCGTAGCTTCCTTGATGTGATGAGCAGTCCATATAGTATCTTTTGTATTTGATGATATCTTACTTTTGATGTGGTGAGTACTTTGCTGACATAATAGACTAGTCTTTGCACTTTGAAGACGTGTCCGGGTTCTTCTCTTTCCACTACTATGGCTGTGCTGACCACATTCTTTGTCGCCGAGATGTAGAGTATCATGTTTTCTTTTGGGTTCGGTGGTACCAGTATTGGTGATGATGCTAGGTATTCTTTCAGAGATTTGAAGGCTTGATCTACTTCTTCTGTCCATTCGAACTTGCCTGTTTTCTTGAGTATTTTGAAGAACGGTAGCCCTTTCTCTCTAAGGCGAGATATGAATCTGTTGAGAGCTGCCATGCACCCAGTTAACTTTTGGATGTCCTTGATACTTTCTAGTGGCTTCATATCCATGATTGCCCTGACTTGTTTTGTGCTTGCTTCTATTCCTCTATTGCTTACTACAAAACCGAGTAGATGCCCTGAGGGTACTCCGAAAACACACTTGGTTGGATTTAGCTTCCATCTCCATGCTTTGAGGTTGTCAAAGGTTTCTTGTAAGTCTTTGATCAATAGTTCTGGTTCTTTTGTCTTGACTACTACATCATCCACATATGCTTCTGCATTCCTTCCGATCTGAGTTCCCAGGCATGTCTGTATGGCTCTCTGATATGTTGCTCCTGCATTTTTCAATCCAAAGGGCATCAACTTGTAGCAATAAGCTCCATAAGGTGTGGCAAATGATGTCTTGCTTTGGTCTTTGGGTCTTAGTGAAATCTGATGATAGCCTGAGTAACAATCCAGGAACGATAATAATGCTGATTCTGCTGTTGAGTCAATGACTTGATCAATCCTGGGTGGTACGTATGGGTCCTTTGTGCAGTGTCTGTTGAGATCGGTGTAGTCTACACACATCCTGAGTTCTTTTGAGTTTTCTTCTCAACAAGTACGGGGTTTGCAAGCCATTCTGGGTTGATGATCTCTCTAATGAATCTTGCTGCCATGAGCTTCGTGATCTCCTTCTTTATTGCAGCTTTTCTGTCCGGTGTGAATCTTCTTAGCTTTTGTCTTATGGGTTTTGATCCTTTATTGACATCGATGATATGCTCAGCCAACTCTCTTGGGACGCCAGGCATGTCTACTGGTTTCCATGCGAAGATGTCCTTGTTGTCCCGAAGAAAATTGGTGAGCGCGAGTTCCTATTTGGGATTGAGGTTTGCACTGATGATGGCCATCTTCTCTGAGTCGCCGGTCATCAGGTCGATTGTTTTTGTCTCTGCTTCCTAGGGTGGTTTGAAGTTGCTTGGTCTCTTTGCAGGTATCTGGAGTTCTTCTTGATCAATTGCTTCTGCCAGTGCTGCTATCTTACTGCCTTCTTTTTTGTCTTGGATTCTTTCTGAGATTTGAATAGCCCGAACATCATAGTCAAATGCTTTTCTTAGATCCCCTCTCAGTGTAATGACTCCTTTTGTGGTTGGCATCTTGAGCAGTAAGTACGGGTAATGTGGTACACCCATGAACTTTGTCAGAGCGGGTCTTCCAAGTATTGCGTGGTAGCATGATTCAAAATCTGCGACTTCAAACTTGATGAATTTTGTCCTGTATTTTTCTGGTGTTCCAAAGGTCACTGGTAACGTGATTTGTCCAAGTGGCATTGCTGCTTTACCAGGAATAATCCCATAGAAAGGAGTGCTTGTTGGCTTGATCAATCCCTCAAAGTCTAGATCCATCTTCCATAGAGTGTCTGCAAATATGATGTTTAGTCCAGCTCCTCCATCTATGAGTGCTTTGGTTACCGCTACTCCGGCTATGGTTGGTGCAAGTACTAGTGGATAGTTCCCTGCGTTCGCTGCACTTGTCCATCGATCTTCCCTTAAAAAGTGTATCGAGTATTCTGACCAATCCAGATATCTTGGTGTTGCAGGTTCTGCCGCCATTATTGTCCTACGAGCCAACTTGATTTGTTGGTTCCCCCTCGTGTTGGGTACTCCAGAGAATATCACCGCGAGTTGTCTCTCAGGTTTTTGATAATTTCCTTCTACTTTGGGTTCTTCTCTCTTCGGCTCTTCTACTTTATTTTCTTCTCTGCGTGTATGGTCGTATGGCTTGTTGTTGTATTTTCTCTAAATGTTGAGCAGTCGATCAACCTGTGTCTTGATCCTGGGTGAAAATGACATGGCAAGTTTTCAAATTCTCTAATCTTCTGAGCCTTGTGTTCTGTATATTCTCTGTAGTTGCATCGGTCGTTGAAGTTGCGGTTGTAATCGCTGCTGCCATTGTTGAATCTCTTCTTGCTCTCTATTGTAGCAACCATATGATCCTGCCTTGGTCTTTTGTCATTTGATCAGTAGTCATTTCAAGTTCTATCATAGTTATTACTGTTATCCTTGGGTCGGCTGTCCTTGAATCTCTCTTTGGTTTTCTCTTCTGCTGAGATGAGCTTCTCAACTGTCCGCTTGAATTGTTCATTGGTCTTTGGGTCCTCATTGCAGAAATTGCTGAATTGCCACATGGCTGTTATTCCTTGTTCAAAGACTTTGAACACTTCTCTATCAGTAATATCGTGTACTTGCGCCCTGCATTCTTCGAATCTTTGGTAGAATTCTCTTAGACTTTCTCCTTTTCGCTGTTTTGTTGCCTTGAGTTCTGCTGGGGTCATTGGATGTGTTATAATTCCTACGAAGTTGCTGCAAAAAGCCCTTTGCAAATCCTCCTAATATCTGATTGATCCTGGCTTGAGCTTATCGAACCACTGTAGAGGTAGATTTTCGAGTGCCATTGGAAAGAATAGAGCCTTGATATCATCATCTCCTCCTGTGAGTTCAATTGATTGCAAATAAACCCTGAGCCATTGCTTGGGTTCTGACATGCCGTCGTACTTTGAGTGGTTTGATGGCTTGAACTTGTGCGGTAGCCGTATAGACTGCAATCTCCCTACAAAACATGGAAATCTATCATAATGTTCTCTGTGATGGTATGGAGAGTCCTCTCTTCTGTATTCTGTTCTTCCTCCTTGATACTCCGATTCTCCTTTCTTCAATCTTATTTTACTTGGAGTTCTTTGCTGCCTCGCGTTCGTTCTTCTTCTTGTTATACTCGCAAAGCGCTGCTCTGTACTTATCCCATGCTTCTTTTCTTTGTTTGGCGTGGTTCCTTCTTCCCAACCTGAGCTTGTTCTTTCTCATCCTGGCTTGTTTTTGTTCATCGATTTTATTATTGTTGCCTTCGTCATCTTCGGATATGTTGCCTTCTGATTCATCTGATGAGTGTACATCTAGGATTTCTGGTGCAATCAAGGGTTGTTCCGCTGCTTCCGCCATGTAGATCGTGTACTTCTTTCAGTTCCTTTTTATCCACCGCGGGAGTTCTTCTTCTTCTGAGTCACTTGATTCTTTAGAGCTTGATGTCTTGAGTTCTTTCCCTTCTTAGAATGGTAGGTATTCTTGACGGTTTTGGTTCTTCTTGTGTCCTGAGGTATTTGGCCAATGCACCACGCAGTCTTAAGGTGTCATCATCATCATGAGTCCTTGCTGAGGTCCCTTAAGTTGTATGCTTCAGTTGATAGTCATACGCTTGTCCTTGATCTCCTGGATAATAGATGCTGAGTTCTTGAGTCCCATTGGGAAAGTCTTCTTCTTTAGATGAAACTGACATGGGTTTGGTTCCGGCCTTGGGTTGTATTCCTTTACAATGTTGGTTCGGTCTTGGACTCCGCTTGTGCTTCGATCTTTCTTGTAGTGATCCATCTCGGTCTCTGCTTCAGCTTCATATCCGTCTTGTTTTCTGGATCGGATCCGTACATGGAGTTGTTCCATCTTCTTGGCGAGTTTCTGCTCGATGATTTCGGCTTCTTCTTTTTCGGGTGCAGATTCCTTCAACAGTTGACTTTGTAGCTTGCCTTTGTCGTCTGCTTGACAGATCCATAACCCAAAGACGAAGGTTGTTCCGGCTGGGTATGACATCTTGAAGTCGAGGTCCGCCGAGCTCTCGAGAAAGTTTTCGTCGAAAGCCCCTACCTGGCGTGCCAGCTGTCGATGTTTTACCACCGGCAGCCTGCCACGGGGGTACCCGCGGCAGTTGTTTGGGCTTCGGCAAAGGTGTGGAACTCGGCGGTGCACACAAAGAGGCAAACGTTTATACTGGTTCTGGCCCTCGGGGAAAGCCAAGTAATAGCCTTACGTCCAGTCTTAGGCGTGAGCCCGTCTACGCTGTATTGCTTGTGAGTCGGCGATTACAATGGGTCGCGTTTTGGTTGCGTCGCGTGTGTTGTTCTCTCTCTGTGTGCGTTTCCCCTCCCAAGTCCTCTCAACAGACCTTTATAGTCCAGGTTCTGTTGAGAGTCCTTCGGCTCCTAGTCGGATACAAAGCTATAGTCATATGCGGAGAGCAACTGTGCTTTGCATCTAACTAGGACAGGAGACTTTTGCATGTAGCGATGCTTCATGTCTTGGTTCCTGCTGCCATGTGAATTCGTTGGGCGAGTCCTTCTGTCGGAGTTCTGTCTTGCTGAGGACCCTAGGGGGTCCCACACTGACAAAGGGTTTGTGAAAATTGCTCTTGAGTGGTTGATTCATTGCCATCTGGTTTGATTAAATATGTGATTATGTTTTTCCTTGTTCTTTTAACAATAGTTTGGTGGAAAAAAGATGTGTTGCAGTCTCCAAGTAGAGCCCAATTATTCTTTGCTCTTTGGTGATGGAACTCTTCGTCTCTTGCCAAGAGTTGGTGATGGTGGTCGATGAGTTGTTGTTGCAGGTTGTGGTCTTGTTGGTTCGGCGGTTTGAGCTGCTCTTATAGAAATTGATCTTCCACCACAACTAGTTGATCCGACAATTCTGGTTTTGCTCTTCACCATTTTTTAAGATCAACAACAAGGTATCTAATTATCTAGTGGAAAGGTGAGCAACTTCAGCACTACTAGCTTGGCTTTGTAGCTTCTTCATCCTAGTTGAGCGTCATCTAGCTGAATTCAGAAGTGTTAAAATAGGAGCATGGTAACTACAAAGCATTGGCAAGTGATAATCTGTTGCGTTATGATAAGCAGTGCACCATTCCACATTGGCTAGAGAATGATGAAGACGCTTGAAAGTTTACATGGTATTGCTTCGTTTGTTGGTCCAAGTGTATGTCGGACCACTGTATCCAAGGTCAATGAAACCACACTGTTTGACATAAACATAGAAAGCATTAATATGCTTAAGGTTAGGTCTACCACGACCTGATTTTTAGTAGGATGCATAATAACATTCATATCTCTAGTACACAAAATAGGCAAGCTACTATTATTATAAGCAAAATTCAGCACTTGCATCCATATGGTGGTAGTATTCTGGAGATGAGGGTCACCATAAAGACAAGCTAAAGGAACTAAATTAGAGATTTTACGAAGTCCATGACCAGAGGGGTGTGGGTGATGGAGTGCGAGAATTTACTAGATCCACTAAGGGAACTCTAGAAAAACTGGTGGCCAACTATGGCGGTGCTGGCACAAGGCTCAGTGGCAGCACTCGGTGTTGGCTGGGGAAACTTCGCCATTCTGCTCCCACCGACTCGGATGTCTGAATTGCGCAAAGGAAAATATTAGGTTGTTCTCCCACCACATCTCGCAGGAGGGGAAGGAAGTGGGATCTATTATTTTTAATAAGTTTTTTCTAGTAATCGAGTTAATAGGGTTAGTTTCTTTCTATGCCAAATTTCTTGGTATAGAGTTTTATGTTCTCCTCCTCCTCTCTGGCGATGGTGGAAGGGGAAGGTTGGAATCTGGAGCCGCACCTTTAGAACCAACTGATGTGCAGGTGGGTCGTGTGATGGCCAAAGCTTTTGGCCGAAGCAAAAGGATCGTCATCGGGAAAACCCGATGCTTCGGAATGTGCTTGGACCAGATGGTCATATTCATTTTAATGATTTCGCTTTCTTTTGGAAACGCTCCCGTTCGGCTTATATTCATAAAAATGATGCTGCATGTCCAGCTGCTTACCAACAGACCGCGAAAGAACTGCAGACTGAAAACACAAACGAAAGGTCAGAGCAGAAAGTTAAAGAACGGAGGCTATCCCATTTCACAATATCATTCGACAAGTGCTAATCGTGCGCTACTTCGACTACTAGGATTAGTGATTTCGCCAGAGTTGTGGAATCTCCGCCTGCCGAGTGGACGGGTGCTTCATAGCTTGCGAGGCACTTTGCTGGGTTAGATTTCCCGTCGAAGGCCGGTATTCTTGGCTTGTATCCGGGCGGCCACGGATGTCGCTGCGGCTCCAACGAAAGGGGCGAGTTGAGATCGATAGGTTCAGCTTTCGGTGCATCGGCCGCATCGTCGAGGATCACTATTTCGATTGGCGGCTGGAGCTCCCGGAAGGGCATTGACCTCTTGCTCGAGTCTTAACCTCTAAGCTTCTGCTCGTCTAACTGCCTCCTGTGTCGCCGCTATTCTGTTTGTTGTTGCGATCTGCTGCGCCAGCTGCTCTCACTATACCAGAATTCGCTATTTGTGACGCGTGTAGATGGTCATCTGTGACGCGTAAAGTACGCGTCACTGATGTTGCGTCACAGATAAGGAACTATCTGTGACGCGTAAACACGCGTCACTAATAATAAACTAATTGTGACGCGTCTAGTCTATATGCGTCACTGATAGCCTTTATCTGTGACGCGTCTAGTATACACGCGTCACTGATAGCATTTATCTGCGACGCGTCCAGTCTACACGCGTCACTGATAGACTCTTATCTGTGACGCATCCAGTATATACGCGTCACTGATAGACTCTTATTTGCGACGCGTCTTGTCTATATGCGTCACTAATAACAATCTTAAAAAACAAAAAAAAAAGTAAATTTAGAAGCTGTTTTTTATATACATCACAATAAACAAATAAACTCATATTTTTCTATACAAGATCCACTCATTCAATATAAGACCCACTCATTCAATACAAGATCCATTCAGTCAATATAAGATCCACTCATTCAATACAAGAATGTGATAATGTCACGGCCAGATCCGCTGGCCAACCATGGTTGTGACCAGGACACCGTAGAATATGCCGATAACTATGAAAAGTCCAAGCACAATAACCCCCATGATGAGAAGCAGCGGTAGCCCAGCCTCGCTAGCACCTCCCAGGCAACCACCACACTCGCCAGCTGTGGTAGCACAGCCTTCGAAGCAGGTAGTGCAGTCAGTCCACATACATAGCGTGCCAGGTAGATGGCAATCTGCACACATCCTGAATGAAATAGGACACATGTCAGTACAATCAAAACTGTACAAGCATAAAAAACGTGACATGTGAGAATGTATGACAAACACAGTATAAATGCATATACACAAGTGAGCATGCTTTATCAATCCAGTGAATTGGATAATTGCTGCAACAAAGAATTTGTATCTTTATGAAGGTTAGCATCCATTCAAATCAATGAAAAACACAAT
>DXKC01055206.1:0-16864 GCA_031170775.1 Cymbopogon citratus
GAAATCATTAAACTTATGGAAACATGATATGCAAAAGTACAATTAACGAAAGCATGAAGTACAACATTTGCATTCCTAAATGTTAATTATTCACCATTAAATTATTACATCCACTGCTAATTGTTGACCATCTCATCCAATAGTAAATGGATCTTCCATACGTAATTAAAATACAGGCTTATGAAACAGCCCAAAACACAAGCTTGCAGAAACTGCTTCCTTCAACCAAAACACAAGCTTGGAATATTTTGTTTAGATATGCTTTGACTGTCGATTATGAAACAGCCCTGTTATTCTGATGGACTAGCCTACATTCTAGAGCTCTTTCAAGGGATTTCCAAATGAACAATCTCTTAAATCTGCAAGCAAGTTGATCCATGCTACTAACAGTCTAACACCACACATCAAAATCTGGAGAAAGAACAACCACCATCCAAGCAACCTAAGTCATCTAGCAGGATGGGCACAATGTAGAGTGTGATCTCTGGCCTCTAATTCGAGGGCTTGAAGAGACGGCGGAGTTCGGGAACGTAACCTGAGAAGGAGAGGTCCAGGGAGGCATCGTCGGGGTTGGAGGAGGAAGCGGCGGCAGATTCACTCACAAGGCGCTCGCCGATCCGCTCCGCCACGGATGGCGGCACGCGATGAACTAATCCTCCACTGGGACGGTGGAACCGAAGGTTATCTCCAACTCTGGCTTCCGCGGAGGCTCGTCGCCGGCGGGAGGCAAGCGGGAGACGGACGGCGCGAATGACGGTGGGCACTGGGCAGGTTGCCGTGCCTCCCGCTTGTTGGGCTGGTTGGGCTTGGGCACTAATTGTTACGGGCCTCGGCAGCCCACCCAAGTGTGATTTCGTGCCTTGCTTTCCAGCCCATCGGCCCAATCTTATTGCTTGGCCCGTCATCATCCAGCCCTATCAACAGCACATTGCTGCTATTAGCCTTGCAGAAGGCATGTGGACAGTATTTCCTTAAAAAAAAAAAAAGGCATGTGGACAGTGCCTAGAACAGCGCTCAGAGGGCACTGGTGAACATGATGCTGATAGGAACACTGATGCTGAAAAGTAGAACTAGAATTAGCTGAGCTGATTAAAGTACGTCTTGGCTAAAGAATCAGCGGTGTTGTTGAGATTCCTATTAATCTTTATGATCTTGGACCGTTGTGGACCTGCATAATTTGCAAAAATCTAGGTGAAGAGTTTAATCCTCCACTCCGGTGGGTGGCACGATTAGATCCTTATAAAAAAATCTTTTACATTCATATTAAATATACCCTCTCCATACACATAAAACTTGACGTATAGGACAGTGATACGGTCTTCAAAGTAAAACTTTGACTTCTTATTTCAATAAAAATATTTATCAAAAACTAAAATATGTATACTTTTATGAAAATATTTGTGAAGACAAATCTATTCATATAGTTTTCATATTTCTAAACTAAAAAATTTAAGTTATTCATGATTTATATTCCCAATGTTTGATCCAAACCTTTTCCAAAACGTCAAGTTTTATGGATATGGAAGGAGTATTAGGCATGTCGGATACCCGTAAGGGGTACCCCAACCCAGGAATCAAGAAAATTAATCCACTCACAATAAAACACCCAGAAGTCGCCCCCTCGAGGGGGGTCCACCACAACAAAGCATCCTACTGCCAGAGGCGACTAATGGGTCGGCCCACGTTACTCTCCACGACCCCAAAAGGCGCAAGCCCACGGCAGCCAACGCCTGGGAACAGACCCGCTCAGATGCTCAACTCGAGGCCCCCTCGATTACGTAAAGGGCCCCGGCGAATGAGCCCCCCTCGATTACGGAGATTTTCCCAGCGAACGAGCCCCTCGAGTGTCTGTTCCCCGCGCGGCCTCCCAGGCGCATTTAATGCGTTCACCCACTCCCATCTAAGCATGTGGCTACAGCGGTCATCACAGTGCGCGGTAAGACGGTCAGATTCACCTTTTACCGCCCATATCCGGGATTGGAGGGAATCAAACAGCACTATTTCAACCACTCCAAGCGCTGTACCCCATCAGACGCACCCTCGAGACGTTGGGGTCAACGGCCGCCCCGTGTTTTCCGCTGGCACCCATACCGACCGGGGGCTCGAGCTCCTCGACCCCCCCTCGAGCGGGACAATCAGCCAAAGATCCTACCCATTCCTGACGCAACAATGCAGAAGCCGCACGTGCAAGGATGGGCGCCGGGCCTCGAGGGCATCATCAGGCACATATAGAGGTACGACAGCGCCACCTTTTGCCACGTCGCTACAGGAGCACCGACTTGACCGGTTTCTACCCCCTCAATGTCAGCATACACACGCCGAGTCATGTAACCTTATGCCTCCCCTTCATCTATAAAAGGGGACACCAGGAAATAGCGTAGGGCATGAAAAAAACGGGCAGAAGCCATCTCTTTTTTCGCTTGTATTCACCCATGTACAAGCACTTAGGTGCAAGATAACCAAGATCATTCCCCCTTGCTGGACGTAGGGCCTCCTTTGCCCGAACCAGGATAAATCTCGTGTCCTTCTTGCATCAGCATCCAGATTAGGGAGCACGCAATACAAATTCACTCATTGGTGTGACCCACCGGGGGGTACGAAGCACCGATAGTTGGAGTGCCAGGTAGGGGCCCCACGTGTCACATCGATTTCCTGCTATTTTTCCGGATGGCACACTCGCCGTCGCCGCTTCCGCGCGGGACGATCCTCTGGTTCGGGAGCCTGGAGTTCGTGTCCCACGGCCACGGCTATGGCATGACCCTGCTCTCGATCAGAGCTCCTGGCGGAGGTCGCGTCGAGCCCCTGCAGTACACTAAGAGAGCACGCCGGCCGGGTCACCACGCGGGGAGACGCCGCCGGCGGCATCACCATCGTCGACATTCACCCAGGATGGAGCCCATAGGGTACCCCCGCATGTACTCAGCAAGGAGGGCCCCTCTTCTGGGGATTCCCCTGACCCGAGCTCATGGGAGGAGGAGGCATCAGCGGTTTACTCCCTCTTCCCCGCAGGAGACGCGAGCGCTCACGGGGACTCATTTGATCCTTGCTCGGAGGCTGGGCGTAAGCTGGCGGGCCTCGACACAAATCCTGGCTTCATCTTTGCCATGCGCTCGTTGAGGGAGCCTGGCGAGGCCCCCCAACGCATATGCCACGATCACTGCCAAATCTTCTTCCACACGGGCTGTTTGAGCGCCGCCGAATGCTCCCATTCGGTCTCAACAACGCCACGCGGGAGGTCTCCTCCCACATCAACCATGCCTTGCACACCGAAGGAGAGTGCCCCGGTCGCCTCCTACAAGCAATGGCGAACATCGAGCCTGCCCTCTCCGACACCATCAACCCGGATTTCACACGAGCTCCGGGCCCCCGACGCTATGCCCTTGGCACACTCCAGCGGCAGCTAGCAGACAAGGCCCGGGCGCGCGGAGAACTTCCCAACCTCTACATCACCCACGGCGACTCCGATTTGGATGATTGGGGCCCACCCCGTGAATGTCTTAATGTTGAGGTAGAAGCTGGCTCAGACGACGAGACCCGCGATGGGGCGGTAGACGCCACACCTGTCGCCCCAGTGGAGGCCAGCAATGCTAAGAAACCTCTACCGGTCGCGATTCGAGACACGCAGCCTCGCATCGACGAATGAGACGCGCAACTGGCACAAATTAGGGAGATGGCGGCCAAGCTGGATGCCGATCGTGAAGACCTCCGCAAGCTTCAGGAGAACCTCGAGCAGGAGCGCACGCGCGCGCTCTGAAAGAGGGGGCTCGAGCAAAAGCTCATGGGGTGTACAAGCAGATCGTAGGGGAGGAGCCACCTGCGCTGTGTCCCTTTAATCGAGCCAAAACATTGTGGCGGCAACCATGTTGCTACAGCAGATACCGGAGCCGTCAAACCCCGACGCACGGCAGTACCTGGACCAGGTCCAGGGTCTCCTCAAGGTGGCGGCCGTTCAACAAGCTGAGAGCTCTGCGTCGAGACGACGAGAGGCTCCCTCAACAAGGCCATCCGAGCCCTCTCGAGGCGAGAGGGAGGCGTCGGTCCACCAAGAGGCAACGCCAGGCGTCAAGAATAGGACGCCCGCTAAGGAACGTCTGAAAGACAATCGAGAGCCACGCGACGCCCGCTACGACATCAACGACAATCGCCAGCGCAAATACGGCGACGCCGAGGCCCGCGGATATAGCACCCACAGGGGCGGCCGGTATGACCCAGAGGAGGACCGGTATCGCTCTCCGGAGCCGCCGGGCCCTCGGGTGTTCAGCCGAAAGATCCACAGGGCCACAATGCCAAGGGGATTCCGACCCCCCACAAGCTTGACCAAGTATAACGGCGAAACCGAGCCAACGGTTTGGTTAGCCGACTTCTGCCTGGCATGTTAGATGGGAGGGGCGCACGACGATTTAGCTATCATTCGGCAGCTCCCCCTCTACATCTCGGACAATGCGCGACGATGGCTCGAGGATCTCCCCCCAGACGAGATCTACGATTGGTCCAACCTTGTGCGCATCTTCGAGGGGAACTTCAAGGGCACCTACGAGCACCCGGGCAATTCCTGGGAGCTCCGCAACCTCTGTCAGAAGTCCAATGAGAGCATCCGTGCTTTTCAAAAGCGTTTCTTGAAGAAGTGCACCGAACTTTCCCATGTCTCCGATGAAGATGTCATCACAGCATTCGTCACCACCACCACCGATCGAGAGCTGGTTCGGGAACTTGGGCGTGCGATGCCCAAGACCACCGACGAGCTGATGGACATTGTCGCAAACTACGCGGCAGGCAAGGAGGTGGTGGGAGCCTTCTTCGGGGGCAACCGGAACAAGAACCCTAGCGATGAGGCCGAAACCTCATGTTAGGGGGGCCAAGAGGAACCAGAAGAGCAAGAACAAGAAGAAGGGCCAGCAGGGCAAACGCAACGCCACGGAGGACGACATCGTCGCTGCAGTGGAGCGCAAGAAGCCTTGAGGCCCCCCTGAAGGAGCCATCTTTGACAAGATGCTCGAGGAACCCTGCCCTTACCACAAGGGTACGGCGAACCACAAGCTCAAGGATTGCCGCATGCTGCGCAAGCATTTCGAGCGCCTGGGCATCAAGAATGAGGTTGACAAGAAGGAGCAAGGCAACCACAAGGGCGGCGGCAGCGGCAACAATAACGAGGAGCGAGGGGAAGAGGGGTTCCCCCCCGTCTATGACTACTACATGATCTACGGGGGCCCCACGACCAACCTCACGCCTCGGCAGCGCAAACGGGAGCACCGAGAGGTGTTCTCCGTCCAAGTCGCCACTCCATACTACCTCGACTGGTCCGATGCACCCATCACCTTCGATCGTGATGACCATCCGAACCGCGTCGTCAACCCTGGGGCTTACCCGCTCGTCGTCGACCCTGTCATCATCAACACCCGCCTCACAAAGGTGCTCATGGATGGGGGCAGCAGCCTCAACATCATCTATCTCGAGACACTCGACCCCTTGGGGGTCAAGAGGGCGCAACTGCAGCCCAGCGCCGGAGGATTCCAGGGGGTAGTGCCGGGCAAGAAGGCCCTACCAGTCGGCCGCATCGACCTCCCCGTCTACTTCGGTACCCCGGCCAACTTCAGAAAGGAGACCCTCACCTTCGAGGTGGTGGCGTTTCGAGGGTCGTACCATGCCATCATCGGCCGTCCGGGGTACGCGCGCTTCATGGCGATCCCCAACTACACCTACCTCAAGCTCAAGATACCGAGGCCAAAAGGCGTCATCACCATCGGCTCCTCCTTCGAGCACGCCTACGACTGCGACGTCGAGTGTGTGGAGCACGGGGCTGCTGTTGATGACGCTGCCATGATCGCGGCCACCCCTGATAGCCTCGCCGCCGAGGTCCCCGACGCCAAGCGCCACGCCGGCAGTTTTGAGCCCGCAGAAGACACGAAGAAGGTCCCCCTCGACCCGAGCAACTCCGACGGGAAGGAGCTGACGATCAGCTCTACCCTCGACAACAAATAGGAAGTCGTGCTCGTCGACTTTTTCCGCGCAAATGCCAACATGTTTGCGTGGAGTCCTTCGAATATGCCTGGCATACCGAGGGATGTCGCCGAGCACGCCTTGGAGATTCGGCCCGGGTCCAAGCCGGTGAAACAACGCTTGCGCCGCTTCGACGAGGAGAAGCGCAGGATCATCGGTGAGGAGGTCAAGAAGCTCGAAGAGGCCGGATTCATCAAGGAGGTTCATCATCCTGAGTGGTTAGCTAATCCTGTGTCGACTATACTATTTTAAATAAAGCATGTCCAAAGGTTCCATTTCCTTTACCACGTATTGATCAAATTGTTGATTCTACTAGGGATGTGAAACGCTTTCCTTCCTTGATGCATATTTCGGTTACCACCAAATCAAAATGGAGTCCGACCAGCTCGACGTCCTTCATCACACCCTTTGGTATGTACTGCTACGTCACCATGCCCTTCGGCCTTCGAAACACCGGAGCGACATACCAGCGGTGCATGTTGTATGTTTTCGGCAAGCATATAGGCAACACGGTCGAGGCATACGTCGATGACATCGTGGTTAAATCCAAAAAAGTCGCGAGCCTCATCAATGACCTCGAGATTGCGTTCGGGTGCCTGCGGGCCAAGAACATCAAGCTAAACCCTGAGAAATGTGTCTTTGGGGTGCCACGTGGCATGCTTCTAGGCTACATCGTCTCACAACGCGGAATCGAGGCCAACCCCGAGAAAGTCTCAGCCATCACACGGATGGGACCGATTCGAGACCTTAAAGGTGTGCAAAAGCTCACTGGCTACCTCGCGGCCCTTAGCCGCTTCATCGCCAAACTAGGAGAGAAAGCCTTGCCCCTATACCGTCTCTTGAAAAGTCCGAGCATTTTGCCTGGAGTCTCGAAGCCGAGGAGGCCCTCGAAAGGCTCAACTCATGCTGACTTCACCTCTGATCTTAGTACCCCCTCGACCCACTACGGGAACAGAGCCTGCCGAGCCACTCCTCCTCTATGTCGCCGCAACCACCCAGGTGGTCAGCGCGGCCATAGTGGTCGAGAGGCAGGAGGAAGGGCACGCCTTGCCCGTCCAATGGCCTGTTTACTTTGTCAGCAAGGTACTATCAGAGACCAAGGTCCGCTACCCGCACATACAGAAGTTGCTTTACGCCATTGTCATCACACGTCGCAAATTGCAGCATTATTTCCTTAGCCACCTGGTTACCGTGGTATCATTGTTCCCCTTGGGGGATATCATCCGAAACCGGGAGGCCGAAGGTAGGATTGCTAAATGGTCAGTCGAGCTCATGGGCGAGACCATCACCTACGCACCACGCAAGGCCATTAAATCACAAGTGCTAGCCGACTTTGTCGCTGAGTGGACCGACATCCAACAACCACCAGTACAAATCCAAGCTGAACTATGGGCGATGTACTTCGACGGGTCACTCATGAAGACAGGGGTAGGCGCTGGCCTGCTCTTCATCTCACCACTTGGGATTCACATGTGCTACATCATCCGCATCCACTTTGCTGCCTCCAACAACGTCGCGGAGTATGAGGCGCTCGTCGACGGCCTGCGTATCGCCCTCGAGCTAGGGGTTCGGCACCTCGATGTCAGGTGTGACTCGCAACTCATCATCGACCAGGTAATGAAAGCCTCGAGTTGCCACGACTCTAAGATGGAAGCCTACTGCATTGAGGTACGCAAGCTGGAAGACAAGTTCCATGGGCTCGAGCTCAACCACATCGCTCGACGGGCGGACGAGCTAGCCAAGATCGCGTCTTCTCGAGAGACTGTCCCACCAGACGTCTTCTTGAGGGACCTCTTCGAACCCTCCGTCAAGCTGGACTCGGGGGCTGACGCCGCTCCTCCAATGCTCGACCCGTTTCCCTCGGCTAGCGCCCCCTCGAGCGGGGCTGAAGTCATGGCGATCGAGACGGCATCTCCCTCAACAAGCGCATCACCTGACTGGCGGGTCCCTCTCCTCGTCTGCCTTATCCGGGGGAATTGCCGGAAGATCGAATGGAAGCTCGTCGGCTAGCTCGGCGGGCCAAATCCTACGTCATCCTTGGCGATGACAAGGAACTCTACCGGCGAAGCCCGTCCGGGGTCCTGCAACGCTGCATCCCGATCAAAGAAGGGAGGAAACTCCTCAAGGACATGCACTCGGGGGCTTGCGGCCACCATGTGGCGCCAAGGACCCTCGTGGGCAACGCCTTCAGGCAAGGATTCTACTGGCCAACCGCTATCACAGACGCCATCAATCTCGTCCGTGCATGTGAGGGATGCCAATTCTACGCCAAACAGACACACCTCCTGGCACATGCCCTACAGATGATCCCCATCACCTAGCCCTTTGCGGTCTGGGGGCTCGATCTCGTGGGGCCCCTTCAAAGGACGACCGGGGGGTTCACCCATCTACTCGTGGCGGTCGACAAGTTCACCAAATGGATCGAGGAAAAGCCCATTGGCAACATACGCTTTGAACGAGCGGTCAAGTTCTTCACCGATATTATCCACCGCTTTGGGGTCCCCAACGTTATCATCACGGACAATGGCACGCAGTTCACCAGCAAGAAGTTCACGGACTTCTGCGATGACCACCACATCCGTGTGAACTGGTCTGTAGTCGTCCACCCTCAAACCAACGGCCAAGTCGAGCATGCCAATGGCATGGTCTTGCAGGGCCTGAAGCCAAGAATCTACAACCGGTTGAAGAAGTTCGGAAGGAAGTGGGCCGCAGAGCTGCCCTCAGTCCTGTGGAGCCTGAGGATGACTCCAAGTCAAGCCATGGGATTCACCCCGTTCTTCCTAGCCTATGGGGCCAAGGCCGTCCTCCCCACCGACCTTGAATACGGATCCCCTTGACTCAAAGCCTACAACGAGCAGACGAACGAGGTGGCCCTAGCAAACGCCAAAGACCAGCTCGAAGAGATACGGGACATGGCCCTTCTCAAGTCCGCACGGTACCAACAGCAGCTTCGACGCTACCACGACAAGCAGTGTGTAAGAAAGACTTGCAACTCAGAGATCTTATGCTCCATCGGCGGCAGAGCAACAAAGGGCGCCACAAGCTAACCCCTCCATGGGAGGGGCTGTACACCGTGGCTGAGGTGCTCAAGCCCGGAATCTACAAGCTTTCGGACAGAAAGGGAGGGATCTACCCCAACGCGTGGAACATTGAACAGCTATGTCGCTTTTACCCCTAAGGCCTCGAGGCCTTGTACTTTCTCACAATATGTACATGTTTCACATCCTGTATGAATGAAAGTGCTTTACGTTTCAAAGTATTCATATTGTTTATACTAAAGAGGTAGCCTCAACTCTGTTTTCACAAAGTCGAGCCTCCCTCGGGGGCTAACGTGGGGGGACCCTCCAAATCCCCAGAAAAACCAACGTTTTTTCAAAACTTGACGTGTCTGCCTTGACCTACGCCTCGAGCGCACCGATAACGCCATGCAGAAAACACCTTGAAACTTCCTAAGGGCCGCGAGATGTCGAGCCGGGGGCCCTCCTACGCCTCAAGGCTATGGTACCCTCACTCGTGCCCCCCTCGAGGAATGAGAGTCCACGTTGGAACCTCGGCTAAGTCGGTGAGAACGATCGGTAGAGAGAGGGGTCAAACAACCCAAGAGTAAAAACAGTAAATGCATAAGGCATGCTTGAAATTTTAGGGCCACCAGGGCCATGATATCAGTATCACCGAAAAACACTAACCAAGTTTTTTTACACGGGCCTCCATGCCCAGATATGGCTCGCAGGGCTCAAGCAGTATCGCCGCCGCCGCCGTCCTCATCATCGCCTTGGGCCTCGGCGCCTTCTTTCGGGAGGACGTCAGGCTCGAGGGCCTTGGCCAGCTTCTCCCCCGGCTCCTCGGCTGCTGCTATCAGGCGCTCCACCCGCTCCATGTTCTCCTCGTAGGACAGATCTTCATCTTTGACGAATCCCGTCCCAACGGCGTCCATGGGGTAGGTGAAGCCGGAGCAGACCACCGCCATCGTCCGCTTCACACCAAAGTGGAGGGCCTCGCATATGCGGTCCTTGATGGTGGCGCTGAGTTGATGTAGCCGAGAGGCGGACACGGCATTGGCATCTTCACCCTCGACCTCCGCGGCGGCCCCGGCCTCCCAGGCATCGCAAAGGTCATGGACCACTGCACGAAGCTGGTCGGACGACCCTCGCTCAGCCTTGAGGTCAGAGTTCAGCATCTCGACGATCTGCTGGGAGGAGAGGAGCTCGGTCTCAAGATCTGGCCAATCAAACAAGGGTCAGAAATAACGACTACCAATCCCGAAAGAAGGTAGGGGTAGGTAAGACCACTTACTGGAGTGACTAGCCCTAAGAGCTTGGAGGTCGGTCTGGAGGGTGTCGCGCTCCTTCCAAGCGTTGTTCCGCTCCTTCTCAACTGCCCGGAGAGCGTCCGTCGCGTCCTTCTTCTCCAACCGAAGGACCTCTATAGCTTGGTCGGCGGCTTGGACGGCAATATCCTTTTGAATCACCGTCGCCCTCAGCTCTTCGGCCTCCTTGCCCAGGGCTATGACCCGCTCTTTCTCGCGGTCCAGCAGGGCGGATTTGGCATCGAGGGCATCACAGGCCAGGGTGAGCTCAGCCTGGAGGGTCTTCTTCTCCTCTTGGGCCTTGGTACACTTGGCCTGGGCCTTCTTGGCCATGTCCTGCACCCTCGCCAGCTCCTCCCTCGCCTGCCCAGCCTCGATGTTAACTCGGATAAGTGTTTCCTTCAGGAAAATACTATAGTCCTGAAAGCGTCTCACCTCCTTCTGGGCGGCCACTCTCGCCTCGATGGTCTCTTTCCGGGCAGTCTCGGCGGCCTCCCTGGCCTTCCTGGCCTCTTCCTCGAGCAGGGCCACCTTGGCCTGAGCAGCTCGCCCAGCCTCGAGCTGGCGGTCCACTTCCTCCCGGTTGTCCCGTGACGACAGGAGACTTACCCCAAGCAAAAATCAAAAATCAAAGCCCAAAG
Organism: Cymbopogon citratus; assembly: GCA_031170775.1. Taxonomy (NCBI): domain Eukaryota; kingdom Viridiplantae; phylum Streptophyta; class Magnoliopsida; order Poales; family Poaceae; genus Cymbopogon; species Cymbopogon citratus. The sequence continues at coordinate 10,945 of DXKC01055206.1, forward strand.
CACCCAAGGAAAAGAGACTTACCCCAAGGCTCCTGTCGAGGGGACCGTCGACAAGCGACGAGGCGATGTCCAGGACATACCACAACAACCCGCGACTTTCCTCGGCTTCTGTCCAGTTCGACCTCTCGGCCGGGCCGTCCAGCACGCCGCGAGGGGCAGTGGGGTTGCAGGGATCCTGAAGCTCGACTCGCTCCGAGGCCCAGGTGTGAGCGTTGACCCAGGCCAGCGCGTGGGACCGAATCACCTCAGCCACCTCGTCCCTGATGCCGAGCCAGTGCATTAGGTCCGCGGTGCTCAGCGGCACCGAGGAAGTCGTGACCGCTGCGGAAGCCGAGGGAGGCGTCGAGTGGCCCCTCGAACGGGAGGCCCCATCGTCTGGCGCCCCATCAAGCCGGGTGGCCTCTCCCTCCTTCCCATCGTGGAGTCGAGAACTCCCAACGGCAGCGTCCCCCTCGTGCTGATGAAGGACGAGGACGACCGCCGCATCCGGCTCCACTAATGGCCCCGCCGGCAACCCTAGTTGGGCGCTCGAGGCCATCATCGGCTCGGACGCCGGCACCTCCACCATCACGGCGTCCTCTAGGGGCAGGTCCACCGCCTCAGACTCTGACGGCTGGCCCAGGACGGGCTGCCCTCCCTCGAGCTGTGCCTGCGGCAATGGGGTCGCCGTTAGCGTCTCCCGCCTCACCTCTACCTCTGCCAGGAGATCATCGAGGGTGATCACCGGCTTCCATTCAGCCGAAAGCGGCTTAGAACCCACCTATTGTTGCTGCAGCTCGGAAGGCCCCTGCGGCTGCTGAGGTAGCAATGCAAGGGATTAGCTAGCGGAGTCCCGCGCCCGCAGCTGGTCTGCGGCCTGCTCTTCCACCATCGGCTGCTCCGGTGACTTCTTTTCTTTCGGCTGCTCTTGCAGCCGCCCTTCCTCCTCCCTCTTCTGCAGGGCCTCCTGCCCCTGCTCCTGCGCGCGACGAGCCTCCACCAATTGGAGACTCTCAGGCCACGGCGTTTGAGCGCCTGGCATGGTGCCCGCCTCGCTGGCGGCCTCCTCCCCCTCGAGGTCTATGGGGGTCGTCTTGGACCCAGGTACCGGACGCTCGAGGCTGACCTCCTCGAGCGTGACCTCCTTCTTCTCGAGCTCCTCGGTCCCCGACACTCTGCCGAGCACGGGAACCATCTCCTGGGAAGAGGCCGCAAGGGGCTGCTTCGTGGCATCGTGGGCCCCTGTAGTAGAGGCAGAGCCCGTTAGCTTCCCTCGAGCAATAGCTTCCTTTGCCAAGGACAACCACTTTGCCTCACGGGGAAGAAGCGGCCGCTCGATCCTACCTGGGGCCCCAGACGATGTCTTCTGGATGACGTCCAGCTTTAGCCTCTTGGTGGGGGTGGCGTCGGCCGTCCCGTCTTGCATTTCGTCCTGCATAAATAGAAGAGGAAGGAGGTCACTTGGGCACCTGCAAGGCAGAATGTACAACGAAATATAACGTCTAAGCAAGACTTACACGAATGTGATCGTGGGCCTCTGGATCTTCTTCGGTCCGGCGGGCGGTTTTGCGGCCTGGCCCTGGGCCGAGCTCCTGCCAGAACCAGAGCCGCCCACATTCTTCGGCTGGCCGGCCGGGTTTCCATGCTCCGTCGAGGTAGCGCGTTCCTCGGTCTGCCATGCTGAGGTACGGGACCGAGTCTCCCGTGTCGTCCCCACAGGGGAAGCCTGGGTGTCGATGCGGCGGGAGGATGCCCTCCCCTGCGAGGAAGAGCTCTCCGACTGCTGCCCCGAGGCCCCCCTCGACTGTTGGGCCCGAGGCCGCTCAAGGACGTCCTCCTATAGGGAAGACCTGTCAGCTTGGGATCGAGGGGGTGAAGGGACGCCAAGTCGTGCAGCCATCCCCTCATCCTCCTCGTCACTCTCCTCCTCCTCCTCCTCCTTGTTGTCATCCCCCTCCCCGGTCAGATCCTCTTCCGTTGGGGACTCCATCTCATCGAGAGGTATTCCCTCCGCCTCGGCCTTCATCCTCCTCTCGCGCCTCAGCCGCGCGAGACGGGTGTCGCGCTCCCTAAGCAAGCGGCTTTTCTTGCTCTTCTCCTTCTTCCTCTCCTCCCCCTCCTCTTTTCAAGCTGAGCTCTAGAGCTTCTCACCTGTGCATTGGGGGCATCCTCCTTCACCGGAGGCTTCGACGCCCTGCAATTGATTGGGCCCCCCTGAAATACAGCCGACAAGTTCAAACATCAGAGTAGGACAGGAGGGAAAGAAACGAGGGCTCTAAGTAAGAATTATGAGAGGCTTACCAGATCGAGGTACCCTTCATCGGGGCGCATGGGGACACGCTCGATGTCCTGCGCCCTGAACTCACCGCCGACCGCGGCCTTCACCCGCGCAACGGTTTCCGCAGCGGAGAGGTCCTCGAGATCCATCCGGCACCTCTTGAGAGTCTCCACCGCCACCGCCGCCGTCATCTGGTCCATCCGCAGCGAGCGCCTCATCAGAGGAAGCATGCGCCGCGTATGGAATGCGGAGATGACGATGGCAGCGGTCAGGCCCGCGGTCCTCAGAGTCCTCAAGGCCCCAATGAGGGGCTCGAGGTGCTTCTGCCGATCCGCCACCACAACGTAGAGCCACTTGTCCAGACGAGAGGCGATGGCGCGACCGGAGAAGCGAGGGTAGTACCCCCCGTCGTTACGGAGGTAAAACCAGTGCTCGTCCCAGCTGGATTGGTTGGTCTTGAACTTGGCGGGGATGTACACCCGCTCCACCACCGAGCGCTCCGTCTTCAGGGTCAGGTTGAGGGATCTCGCGTTGACGAGGCGCCTCACCGACGAGGACGACGCGCCGGCTTCCTCCTCCTCGACCTCACCCTCCTCGTCGTCCTTCTCCTCCGCATCTCTTGCTGGGACTGTGAACCACTCTCCCCGGTAGAGGTGGAGCCACAGTTCCCAATGGGGCTCTATCCCTAGGTATCCTTCGCAGACGGCGGCGAAGACGGCGGCGACGGAGATGGCTTTGGGGGAGAAGTGGTGGAGCTCGACGCCATAGTGGTGCGTCAGCGCCTGCATGAACCTGCTCGGGGGCTGACCGAGCCCGCGCTTGTGGAAGCCGGTGAAGCTTACCACATAGCCCTCCGGCGGCTGCGGCGTTACGTGCTCCCGCGGCGCCACCTTCTACTCCGGCGGACCTTGACCGGAGATGGGGGGAAGTAGCCCTTCCTCCACCAGCTGCCGCATCTCCCCTTGTGTCACCTTCGAACGGGGCCACGGGGAAGGCAGCTGGTACACGATCTGGGTCGCGGCGACGGACGAACGCTTCACCATGGCAGCGGCAGCGGGAATGTACCCGACGGCGGCGGCGGCAGAGGCTACGGCGTGAATCTCCTTGACGGACGGACGGCTGGGAAGGTTCCCGATCATGACCGAGCGCTAACTCTCTCTCTCTCTCCCTCTAGGCTCAGATGCGTAAGGGCTCGAGGGCTGGAGCAGCAACAACAATGGCGGCGGTGAGAACGGGGATGGCAGGAGCTGGAACAGAATCACGCACTCTCCCCACTCGAATTTATAGTACGGGAAGAGCAACGGGCAGATCTCGTGAAAAAAGGTAACCACCCGCATTTAATGTTCCTGCCTAACCAGTTCCCTCGAATCCCGGCCGGACACACGCATCACGCCCCGGTAAACCAACCATCACCCGGGCCCGCCACGACCACGCGCGTGCGCGTCGTTTAGTCTCATTCCTCAAAAGACGCGCCCAACGGGTGAGAAGACGACGGTACCCTCTGGCAGAGGCTTCCACAGGAAGAAACTAGGGTTCCGACCCCACATTGAATCTCGAGGGATCGGAGGCTGGCCCTCGACGGGTTCGACAGCCGCCCTCGAGTACCCGAGTCAGGGACGTTTTTTAGGGAAGCCAATACGAGGCATGCCTCGAGAACGAACTCTCGAGATTCCCATAAACGTATCCAAGGCTAGGTCCGGTAAACCGCTGGGGAATCCCCTCGAAGGGAGGCGTCGAGCCGCTGACTCCTATCGAATGGAGTCGGTATCCCCGGTGTTCATGGGTCCTACGCACATGAGACCACCTCCAGGCCATCAGTCGTCCCTACCGAATAGGGCACGAGCTCTCACTTGGATCACCCATTAACAGCTCACCCAGAACGCCAAAGCTCGCCCAAACGAGGGTAGTGCGGCGCTTCTCACCTTGCACCCAACCGAAAGGGCTCGCAAGGCATTTGCCGCGGCAGCGACGCCCTTAGCCACACGAGGCTCGAGGGCTCGACTGACTAAGGCACCCCTCGACGAAAGAGGGGTGAAAACGGTGCAAGGCACATCCCGACAAAACAGTGCAAGGCACACCACCAGATGAAGCGCTATGACTCCAGTTCATGTTATCAGCTTTCAAAGAGGATAACGAGAATACCTGAACTGGACACGCGCCAGCTAAATCGAACCCCACCTAAGCCCTCGAAGGAGCACAAACTCACTCCCTTAAGGCCACGGGGGCTCGATAAGGCCACCCTCGACAAGGTACTACAACTCCACTTCATGTTATCAAAACAAGAATCCTCTGCCCGAGCGTCAACGCTCGAGCAGAGGCTCGGGGGCTACCCCCCGGGGTCACTCGTGCCCCCCCACGGAACCCACGAGGGAACAAGACGTTCATGCAATACCCTCTGCCCGAGTGTCAACACTCGAGCAGAGGCTCGGGGGCTACCCCCGCGGGGTCACTCGCGCGCCCCCACGGGATCCACGAGAGATCATATCATGTACTCGAGACCCCCGGCTCAAGTGCCAGCACTAGAACCGGGGCTCGGGGGCTACTGTCGGATACCCGGATAACGGGTACCCCAACCCAGGGATCAAGGAAATTAATCCACTCACAATAAAACACCCAGAAGTCACCCCCCTCAAGGGGGGTCCACCACAACAAAGCATCCTACTGCCAGAGGCGACTAATGGGCCGGCCCACGTTACTATCCACGGCCCCAAAAGGCGCAAGCCCACGGCAGCCAACGCCCGGGAACAGACCCGCTCAGATGCTCAACTCAAGGCCCCCCTCGATTACGGAAAGGGCCCCGGCGAACGAGCCCCCCTCGATTACGGAGATTTTCCCAGCGAACGAGCCCCTCGAGTGTCTGTTCCCCGTGCGGCCTCCCAGGCGCATTTAATGCGTCCACCCACTCCTATCTAAGCATGTGGCTACAACGGTCATCACAGTGCGCGGTAAGACGGTCAGATTCATCTTTTACCGCCCATACCCGGGATTGGAGGGAATCAAACAGCACTATTTCAACCACTCCAAGCGCTGTACCCCAACAGACGCACCCTTGAGACGTTGGGGTCAACGGCCGCCCCGTGTTTTCCGCTGGCACCCATACCGACCGGGGGCTTGAGCTCCTCGACCCCCCCTCGAGCGGGACAATCAGCCAAAGATCCTATCCACTCCTGACGCAACAATGCAGAAGCCGCACGTGCAGGGATGGGCGCCGGGTCTCGAGGGCATCATCAGGCACATGCAGAGGTATGACAGCACCACCTTTTGCCACGTCGCTACAGGAGCACCGACTTGACCGATTTCTACCCCCTCAACGTCAGCATACGCACGCCGAGTCATGTAACCTTGTGCCTCCCCTTCGTCTATAAAAGGGGACACCAGGAAATAGCGTAGGGCATGAAAAAAACGGGCGGAAGCCATCTCATTTTTCGCTTGTATTCACCCCTGTACAAGCACTTACGTGCAAGATAACCAAGATCTGGATGTAGGGCCTCCTTTGCCCGAACCAGGATAAATCTCGTGTCCTTCTTGCATCACCATACGGATTAGGGAGCACGCAATACAAATTCACTCGTTGGTGTGACCCACCGGGGGTACGAAGCACCGACAAGGCATATGTATTTGTGATATTTTTTATGGATGTTCAAATCACAAAGAGGCTAGAGA
>DXKC01055208.1:0-11003 GCA_031170775.1 Cymbopogon citratus
ACCACTTTGGCTTAGATTGTGGTCAAATCATCTAATGCATTTGGGTGGTTAACAAAATTTTAGACACTAAATTAACAAATGTTCAGAGCCTGCCTAAACTTTAGACGGAGTGAGTCTACATATCTAAGTGTTGTGAGATTTAGATTGTAACATGTTACACTGATATGTTAATATTAGACAAAAGGTTTTTGCTCCCTACCAATTGAAAAAAAAACCATTAATAAACCACTAGTTTGACGGCTAAAGTTAATCATTGGAAAAAACACTAACCATAGACCAAACCGATGGCTAAAGGGCATGTTTGGAAGCACCCAACTAAAGTTTAACTACCTAAAATTTCAAAGTAAAACTTTAGTTGAGATGTCTAGCTAATAGACTCAGCTAAATCTCAACTATTTTTACCTGAGTTGAAATATCTAAATTCAACTAAACTTTAGTTGGGCAATTTGGATGCCTAGCAACTAAATCTAACCAGCTATTTAGTAGCTAGGCATCAAACACATAAACAAAACACTAATACTATAATGATCCTATGAGCTTTTTTCAAACTCTACCAATGTTGGTGTGGTTCGAGTAAGAGAAGGTGAGTTGAAAAACTTTTATATAGTCAAATAGTTCCAACGTAGTAATAGCATGAGTTGAAAGCAACTTATACTTATAGGCAAGTGGAGATTCAAGCTCACGTGACTCCTACATGCTTGTAAGGATCATGCTCACTATGTGCATTTGTGTATGACAACATGTGTTTCTGTGAGATGTTAACAGCTCAATTCACTAGCACTAATTGTGTGTCTTTTAAGATGTGTTAAGTTTGCTGTAACAAATTTTAGGGAGAAGACATGGTGTGAAGATCAATGAAGAAATAGGAGGAATGGAGCAAAAAAACATAAATTATTTGCACTAGACAACAGTCAATGATGAAAATGAATATGTTGGACGCAAAAGAACAGAATTATGTGCACAAGACAACTGTAATGATGAAAATGTACACGTTAGACAAACTAACATGGTGGCCATCTAGCTGTAGCATAATGCACTATCATGTTGAATATATTATGATGCACATCGTCCTATTGAATAGGACAGATAACTTGGCAATGAGGGAAGCAAGCACCGAACAAGTCAACAAAGGGAAGGATATGCTAGACAATTATACCTCGTTCAGTCACCATTATGTGATGTGGATCCGTTATGGCGAGGGAAGAAATGCAAGAGTTGGACAGAAAGCGCTAGTTGGATTATTTATAATGAGTATTTCATCATCTTATATCAGTATTACAGTTCGTCTCAGTGTTTTGTATTAGCATTAGACTGTTTGCCAATACATTTTCAAACATACTTTGGCTAAATGCTAGGAGAGACGAAGGATCTATATATACACCATCTCACTAATATCAGGAGAGTTGGAGACAACTATGACACTCCATCCACCCTCAAGTGCTTATTGATTAAATATAAGGCTAGTATAAGCCCCTTCATTCGTCTTTGTGAGGTTAAGTGTAAGAGCTTGATGGCTTGATTTTTTTTTTTGCTGTTGTGCCCTTATAATTTAGATGAGAAAGACCACCTAAGGTTTTGATGACCTTCGAAACATGGACCCTAAGTTTGATGTGGGTGGACAACAAGATGACTCGGTGTCTGTGGACAAGGAGACTCCTTCCTAGGTGGAGAAGCTCTGTTTAAAATAACTTAATGTGAATGGTCCTTGTTTGGTTTTGACAATTGAATGACAACCTTGGTCAACTAATACGTGCTTATGTGAGAACAAGTGACTAGTCCATAGGTATACTTGTGTGAGCAACACATGCCATGGAGGTGAAAATGGCTTAGATATGTTGCAAATCTCACAACGTGATGGAGCTTATTGCATATGAGACATGACATTAAGTCATGTGACTAAAGGTGGAGAAGATCAAGCTGATCTTGATGGACCGGTTGGAAGTGTGAAAGGCAAGTTAGAGGCTTTGAAGACCTGGACCACGTGGCGGGATGCTTGAATGAAGACTTGACGTCGATGGATTGATACAACGGCGAAGAGCAAGTGAACTCAAGATCAATGAACTGATAAGGTCACATGATGATATAAAGCGAATCATATCGTTTGTGATGATTGTTGGTACTTGTGTGTTCAACTTTGGAGGAGATGAACTGGAATGCGCAAGACAAATGTATAATCTATAGGACATTATTTCACCGGTTATAGGTGCGTAGAGAAGTTTATGACTGGATTTAGGGTAGACAACCGTACTATGATGAGAGATTTGTTTTAGGGAAGAGGGGAGATCTTTTAGTTAAACAATTATCTAGTGCAGCTAAGTGCGTGTTTTATTTGCTATGCATTAATCATAGTGACGAGGTGAGAAAACCGTGCAAAATATGGTTAAGAAGTGCTAACTTAAGTGCCGAAGTGTAAAAAGAGAAGTTTAGACACTAGTACAAAAGTGACATTTACTCCCGGTTCCAAACCCCCTTTACTCCCGGTTGTGCAACCGGAAGTAAACCTTCAGAAATAAAGGGTTAGGAACCGGAAATAAAGGTCATGCCCTTTATTAAGTTTTAAATTCATTTCAATTCCGAATTTATTTTTAGTTTTAAAATATGTTTTCCAATACACGTTTTGCGCTGTAAATAATATATCATATAATATTTTATTTCGAGCAATGTACATAAGTGACACAACTAAAAGTGTATACCAAAGTACCACATTCATACAAAATTTTAAAAAGAATCATAAAAATCTATTATATTTCATGTATCTCAAAGGTATAATACAACATCCATAATTTAAAACAATTCCTTGAGTGAAGGAGCTCCTCTGTTCACCAAAGAATCCGGATCTCCTCCGTTCACCAAAGACTCCGGATTGGTGAACTCCGTAAATATTCTCCTACCCTCCAGACTACGAACGGTTAACAAATCATCAAATAAATAAATAAATAAAATCAGAAAAAGAAAAAACTCTAAGCTTCATCGATCCAAGGCACTCACGTGCGCGCGCTGCCTCTCTAAATTGCTCTGGTCGACATGCAGCCAAGCAAAAGAAGCAATACCAATTTACATCAATCTATTTTTAGAGTTGCATGCTCTCGATCTCCATGCGCCACCACTCTTTTCAATCAGATCTGGGGACGCGGCGCACCTAGGAGTTCTGGAGAGGAGGGGTGGCGAGTTATATAGAAGATCCGGACCTTTAGTCCCGGCTGGTAACACCAACCGGGACTAAAGGCCACACCTCTACTCGGGAATAAAGGTACCTTTAGTCCCGGACATTGTTACCAGCCGGGACTAAAGGTTTTTTTTGGCGGACTACAAAAATACGGTTTCATTTCCCGCCACTTTCAAACATCATTGTCTTATTTTATATATTTCTTTTTATTTAAATGTTGAAGTTGTGGTATTTGCGTACGTACTACGTCTAATTTCTTTTTAAAAATATATTTGTTGTTGCCTAACTGCATACTTGAAAAGATGTAACCTAAAATATTTGATTTTTCTTTTAAACATTAAACATAATGTTACTAATAATTACCCTTTCTCGTTAATGCAAAAACCAAGAAGAGAATGAACATTTTGCTTAACTACTCATGTTTTTTTAGTTTGACCGATTTATAGTGCTTTGAGATGTGATTAATATAGCAAGTTAATGTATGCATGCAAGAAGAATAAGCGGTGGCCAATTAAAACAGGAAGCATGCATAGAGATGGCCAATAGAGGTTGGAGATTGCGTGCATTGAGATCTAATTAAAAAACTGGGCACCTTTACTCTCGGTCAGTGACTCCAACCGGGAGTATAAGTTTACTCTTAGTTGATGGCCCCAAACGGGAGTAAATGCAGACGTTTACTTCCGGTTGGAGCCACCAATCGAGAGTAAAGGTGCCCACCTTTTTATACAGCCGTTGTGCTAGAGATTTTACCCGGTTGGAGCCACAACCGGGAGTACTTGTCTCTTTATTTTCGGTTTGAAAATATACGAGAGTAACGGTAAAATTGATGCCGAGAGAAAATGTCACTCGTTTGCTATGGGAGATGCTGTTCGAATTTCTTGTTAAGTGGAAAAACAAATCACGCGCGCAAATCACGAGTACAAAACAAAGGAGAGCACCGGCTACCTTATCCCAATCCTATCCACACACTGACACGCACGCAAGGAGCAAGGGAGCCACACACGCGTAAAGACGGCAACGGGCAAAATGCCCGCGGCTACCATTGTCGCGCGTCCGCGCCCGCCACCCGGCCATGGCGCTCGCTGTCCTCTCCCCCTCGCCACCATCCCATCGCATACTGCTTCGTCCCCTTTTATCTCTGCCGGCGGCGCGCGCCACCAGTGCCGCCGCTAGCTTCGGGCTCGCGTTCTTGTGCCCCATCTCCCGCAGTTTCTCCTCCCCGCAGAGGATCGGCGGCGCCATTGACAGAGCCGGAGAGGGCTCATCGGAAGAGCCGCCGGTGGCTGGATGGCTCAGCGCAGACCTGCTCAGGCGGATATCAGGCGCGGCGGACGCGGACCGGGTCCTGGACATTGTTGCCGAGTCAGTTGAAGGCGCGGGTGCCGCTCTGGACGCGTCCGAGTGCAACGCCATCGTCGCCGCCGCTTTTGACCGTGGCAACATCGAGCTTGCGCTCTCGGTGTTCGAGGCCATGCGGTCCGGTTTCGCGGGAGGTAATAAGAGGCCACGTTACTTTCTTGTCCAACTAATGTTTCAGAGTGACTTTTTTTTTTATGGTCCTGATGAAATTTGAAATGCGACGTCTTCAGCCTGTATTGCTGAATTCTTTTTGGCTGAATAATGTACAGTGGGGAGCTGGAGGTGGGCAAGGCCTGATGTGCGGACTTATGCGCTGCTTGTACAGCGGTTGGCGGCCGCCTTGCGTGTTGCTGATGCGATCATGATAATTGATTATGTGTCACACGCAGGTGTTTCTTCTATGGACGAGGTAATTTTTGATGTTCAGACGTACTCATAAACATTATCGCACCTGTGTTTATCTTTTAGGACGCTTCATTGCAGACTGCAGTATCAGCCATCTTGACAGTGGGATGTTGTAGCTTCAAACATTCTGTACAGCAGATTTAATAAGGAATATATGGCAGCTATCAACCTGCATACTTCGCAGTTGATGTATGCATTTTATGTTTATTTACCAACAAGTAATCTTGTAGTGAAATAATACTAGATCATATTTTACGTTCTTTTGGGAGCTTAAATCCCAGTTCTAGTAGATCCCTCCCCCCCGCGCGCGCGCCCCCCAAAAAAAAGGTGAAAAGAACTCATAAATGTCTTGCTGTACGCATGTACAAATGCTCTTTCTCCTGACTTTACACTTGATTTATCATAGAATGACTTTATTTTAAGCTCCTCATCTTCTTTCATTTGTCTAATTTTTTATCCCTGTACTCCAATTCTGTTAAACCCAGTCACCCCAACTGCCAATTTTGTTAGATTTTGACCACCAAGCACCAGAGTTATTGGTGATTCATAGAGGCTAAGCACCACCTATCCACCTGCCTTCATCCTCTCATCTTTTAGAACACTGCTTCAACCTTTAGGGACATGGTGAGAAGGTTGGGTATATAAGTGGCATCAGAATGTGATGATAACAGGTTTGCTTATTGCAGGTTCCATTCGGAATCATTGTTCGCTGTCCAACCTGCATGATAGCAGTTGCTGTTGTGCAGCCTCAGGATGGAACTCAGGTTTGATGCTGCAGAAGTATCTTGTAATACCCCTCAATTTTTTAATACTGGTCAAGTAGTCATTAGCTTACAATATGTGAGATACTGAGACAGGTGCCCACAGTTGGGGCTCACGAGATAGAATAGGGAGGGAGGGTATGTTGTATTAAATTGGCAGAAGACACACTGGAAAAATATGGTACTGTGAATCTCTAGAGGCTCACATTCAGATCGCAATATTTTAGGGCATGTGTTGTTGGTCTCTAGCTAACTTAGTTTTCTCTAAGGTTTACAGTTTATATCATTTTGTGGGAGTTTTACTCTTCAGGTTCCTTTTTTTAAGTTCATCTCGTGTGTGTCCTAGGCTCCCAACACTTAGGCTTGAGTCCTCTTTGGCTTTGGTGTCTATTTTCTTCATGATGTAAAAATCAAAATAATTTAGTTCCTGCTGCTGTCTGTTATGAACTAACACCATAGATTACTTATAGTTGCTTGATTTGAAATCCAATTTCCAATATGTTGTTTTATCTTTTTAGGTTGTTTCCTGTTCAAAGTGTCGATATCAATATGAATTATTTTCTGGAGACATTACGGGCATTGAATCTGAAGAAGTTAGGTTAGTGAGTTGTGTTCCATCTTTGAGCTGTTCCCTTAATTTCACATCAATATGAATCCATGATCTTGTTCCTTTATATGCATAGAATTGACTGTAACTGTCCATGGATAATGAACACAAGTACACAACTGTTAGTTGTAAGTTAGGGTCATCTTAAACTGTTCTCCAGGCAGTTATTTTTCTCTTATAGTCCAAGGCTCACATGTGGTGTTGTATGGGATTTCTTTCCCCCTTTTTATTCTTCTTATTAATATAATGACACACAGTTCTCCAGCATGTTCGAGAAATTATGTCAGCTGCAACATTCTTGCACAATGGATGTCCTTATCATTCATTGTGGGGAAAGAGTAGGTTAAGAAATCACTTCATATCTCAGTTATCTAGGCTTTACTTGATTCCAGTGATTATGCAGCCTTTATCGATTTTGCTACACTATTTATCTCAGATAATAGCTTGTTTGAATGTTGCCCACTTTCTCAGTGGTAGTGTATATGACGTTACTTCTAATATTACTTCTCTAAGGATCTCCTCCTGCCGAACGCAGCATGGATATTTCAGCCCTGGAGAAGGCCTTGAGATTTATTAATATGTGGAAAGATGGTATTCCAGCTGCTGTCCACTCCATTGTGGTAGATTTTCTTTCAAAATGTACATTTATCTCAATTTGTCTATTATTTCAAGATCTTTACTTTGATGAAATTGCACTTTTCATCAACCATCCGATGTCTGTTAGAGATCAAACAGTGATATATTATTGAGCACCAACGTTTTGACCACCATGTACAATATTTTGTCAATCCTTTGACTACTGCATCACTAAACAAATATTTTCATAATATGATGGAGCCCCTGTCAAATATCTCACCACCAGATTCTGTTTGAGCTATTGCTGATGATATCATAAAGTTTTTCAATATATGTACACTTTTTTAAGCAATGTTCACGTATTATGGTGAGATCGTTAACTTAAGTATATGACTACCGATATCTTTTGCAGATCCGCACACCTTCAGGGACAGCACGTACTTACAGATTTGCTACCCAGACTGTAAATCTTCCTGCTCAAGAAGGAGAAAGGGTAACCATTTCCTTGGCGGCCCCATCCAACGTGCATCGTGACATGGGACCCCTGAAGATTGCTGCACGCTCACGAGGATTTAAACCTGGAGAACCTATGTGTCTCACTAATCACATCAATGGGCAAGTCTCAAAGTTGCTAAGAGCTCCATCAAAGAACGAGGGGACATTTTTCCTTAGCCCATATTTATTGGTCGGTGCTCTTGCCTTCCTTGCATCTACAGATGCTGCTTCCACATTCATTGACCCAAGTCTTCCTAGACTTGTTACAGCAACTGCGATTGCATCAGCTGCCGTAGGAACAACACTAAATGAAGTGGTCCTGCCAAAAATTCAAAAGGCAAGTCAAATTTTGACAGGAAAAACTGCAAGAGAATGTTCATCATGTAAAAAGATTTCTTTTAACGTTTGACTTGGTCAATGAAATTTGATTCGTCTATTCAGGAATGAATGATGGTATAAAATGATTCTTTGCATTAGTTTGTCCTATCTACTCACTGTCTGGTAATACAGTGCATTCCAAAAATTTTAAGACAACTTAAAGGGAATACTCAAATGGTGCATATACCCATGGATTAAACCCAATTAAGTTTTTTTTTGTCTCAAATAATGATTTCGTTTTTAACAAATTTTGCTAAATCTAAACATTGGCACTAAATAGAATGGCTTATATTTCAGTATAAGTTTTAGAAGTTATAACACATTATATTCCAAGATCCAACATTACAGCTTAGGTTCGAATCAATAACCATTTGGCCTTTACTTGATTCATTAATTTGTCTTTTCTCCATCATATATTGACGCATTAATTGTATTATCTTTTGGATTAGTATTTCATGGTGGAAGCCTAGTTTCTTTTTTTTTTGTATGACAAAAAAAGAGGAATTGGTTTGGGCAGCAGATAAATGATGTCCATTATATTTTCTCCTTGAGGCATTGACTTAAGTCTCTTGTCTTCGCCAGCTTCCACAAAAATCAGTGGATGTAGTTGCTGTACGGCAAAAGCTTTTGTCTCAGTATGACATTCTTCAGAGTCGTCTTAAGGAACTGAAACAGTTTGCTCAAAAAGAGGTTTATTTCTTTAATCACTGTTGAAATAAAATATTCTGTGAGAAGGGTTGTGGATATCTATATGTAATCATCAAAAACTGTTTCTTTAAGGTGTGGATGCTTGCCCGGATGTGTCAGTTGGATAACAAAATAGTAGCAGTTGGTGAACCATCTTATCGGTAATGTGCAGGAAGTTGCAGTAAATCTTGTATCATACAATATTAATTGTGATAATGCATCAACATCACACTTCCGATTATTAGAAGGTTTACTTTTTTTTTTACCACTCTCTATTTCTAAATTACAAGCTATTTTGAGTTATCTAGATATATTGATTTTACTAAGTTACTAGACATAACTTATATCTAAGTACATAGCGTAAGCTATGTACCTATAAAAAGTCAAAACATCTTATAATTTGGAATGCAGGGAGTACTAAAAATATTTTTTTGGCACAAACTAATTTCCAGTGCTAGACGAGGTAGAGTAAAGAGGGTACGGGAAAGCTTGGAAAGCACACTCTTGGCAAGGATTGAGCTAATGGAAAGTTATGCAAAAGTAATCAACAAAACAGTACATTGAACTGCCGTCCATACATTTTCACCCTTAAATCGAGCTGATGTAGTGCACATGCTATCGCAGCTGTGTTCAATGATTGAAATTGAAGTTGAGATGGACTCTGATGTTATAGCTGCTGAAGCAGCAAGTAGTGCAGTAAGTAGTTTCTGTATCCTGTTGATCCATACAGTAAAGTAAGGCTAAATATGATCATTTCTTATTTGATCCTGACTGATGGTTTTCAGGAGAGAATATCAGAGCAGATACAACAACTAATGGAGATCGATAGTCTTGAAGAGGCAAGTATTTTCTTTGCTTATATAGTCACCTTAGATGATTTTTATTAGAAACATCTAACAATTTCTTCTGAAACTAATTCAGCAATGGCGTATACAAGCTGAGGCTAATGATGAAGCAGAAAGGCTTCTTAGTTCAGATTCCTCAGAAACATTTGCTGCTAGACGTGTAATGTGATTTTGTTATGCGCAGGCATTTTATTTCCTGTTAGCTGTTTATCTCTCTTCAATGTAAATGTTCTCTATCAAGTACAAACAAAACTCTAGTTAGACTTCTTACAGAAAATTAGAGAAATATTGGAACCACATGGTAATAGTGAGATCATATGATGAATCCCATTACAAGGTAAAACAGAATATTGGTTGGAACTGTGTAACAAAATGAAAGATTATTGGTGGTTATTGCATCACTTCCATTGGAAAATATTATGACAAATTCTCACAGCATTTCTCATAGCAGTTCTTTCATTTAGCATCACTGTCCCCCAAACACTAATTCCTCTCTTGATGTCCATCCCATTTTGAAGGAATGTTGATACAACGAAATTCCTCTATCGTGTCTGGCTCGAGCTGATTTTTGGACCTGTGTACTTGTCCGGCAGTAAATACAGCTCAATGTAGCAGCATGTCGTAGCCATATGTTATATGTACATACGTTGGCCTAAAAATGTGTCATGCGCAAATTATAAGTCGCATTGACTTTTTTTATACATTTGTTTTGCTATACATCTGGATATAATAATATATCTAACTCTAGATCATGGAAATAAATAGCTCGCTATGACTGCCGCTATAGCTCGCTATAGCTTTTTGAGACAAAGTGCCGCTATTTTTGTTCATGTACAATTTAGCCGCTATATCCCGGTATAGCCCGATATAGCTTCGCTAAAAGCTTTTTTTAGAGACTAAACGCTAAACATCTTAGCCCGCTATTTAAAACCATGCTCTAAATACACAAAACAAAATGGATAACGACTTGAAAAAAGGATAAACCAAAAAGTCAAAGTGATTAATAATTTGGAACGGACGAAGTGGTATATAGAATTTATAAATCACGCACACACGCACCAAAGATCGAATCAAATATTGTAAGTGGTGTGATGCTAAAAAAAATATTGTAAGTGGTGTTCGATGAATGAAAAATAGAAAGTGAAAACAAAAAATCAATCTGTTGCAAAAGCCGATAGAGGCGCAATGGTCTGGATTTTAAAAATCAATCAATATATATGAAAAAAAAAGAAGCAAAAGCACACAGGCATAAATAAAAAATGAGAAAAG
This sequence comes from Cymbopogon citratus, assembly GCA_031170775.1. Lineage (NCBI taxonomy): Eukaryota > Viridiplantae > Streptophyta > Magnoliopsida > Poales > Poaceae > Cymbopogon > Cymbopogon citratus. Next base: position 10,549 of record DXKC01055208.1, read on the forward strand.
ATACAAAAGATTGGGGCATTCCGAGAATTGAACTCGGGACCTCTCGCACCCTAAGCGAGAATCGTACCACTAGACCAAATGCCCTTTGTTGTTTTTACTGGTATACTTAGCCTATATGTACGATAGAAAATGAACTTCGAAGGCCAAAGGGACAACAATTTTCCATCCAGGCCTTGTTTAGTTGCAAGGCAACTTCCAAGTTTTTCAACTCTCTCTCCAACACATCAATTTTTATCCTCTTGCATGGAGCATTAAATGTAGGTAAACAAGAAAACTAATTACACAGTTTAGTTGAAAATCATGAGATGAATCTTTTGAGCCTATTTGGTCCACGATTGGACAATATTTACCAAATAAGACGAAAGTGGTACTATTTATCGGAGGCCAGAAACTTGCCATCTAAACACGGCCCCATGACACAAATGACACTATTCTCGGCTGAGCGTAAACGGACG
>DXKC01055211.1:0-11703 GCA_031170775.1 Cymbopogon citratus
TACAAATTGGAACGGATTAGTACAATATAAATAAATATCATATGGATTCTGGACCCCAATGGACTTCCATTGTTTGACGGCAATTCAAAGAAAAGTCTTTGTCAGTACAATGTAAAATCCAACTTTTACTGACCATGAACTATATATGAGTTCTCAGCCAGAGATGTCAAATTTCAGAATTACTAATGCTGACATGAATACGAAGCAAAAACTAATCCATCATGATCTTACCATCCGAAGAACAAGTACAATACTAATGTCTCAACACATGAGAAAATGACCATATTACAATTTTGTTTCGAAACAAAGGCAGCAACTTTGCCGCCCAATCATCACGAAAGAACCTATATTATATACAAGAAGGTCATTAATTAGTCAATATGCCAAAAAGCACCCGAGGGACCAACCACCCAATTCAACGTGGTTGAGCACAAAAATGACACACACTACCATAGGTCATTTTTGCCGAGCATGGAAGCCAAGCTGTCATCAGCACTGACTCCCCAGGGCATGCAGGCCACCCATTAGTCACCTCCCGATGGGTCTGAAGCTAATGGCCGTCACCGGTCTTTGTTGCCAAACTCGAACACCGAAGAGTAGCTCCGACTTCCAATTGTGAACCCTCGTCTTGCATCGAAGTCATGACGATAATCCAAATGTGACACCTTGAGGAATTAGAAGGGAGCAGAGCCAATGGCGTCGCTGTTGCACACGTCCAAAGTGGACCAGGTTTATGTCCTTGGATGATATGCTAAATGGTTAAACGCGACGGCCCCAACTAAGAAACGGTGCCCAGCGGCATCGAATTCCCCTTGGCGGTAAGCTTACCCAATTCCCCTTACTCTGCGCTACCAGAGAGGAATCTAGTCTCAATGCTAAATCTTTTGTTTGTTTATGTTTTAGATTATTTATGTTTTAGATTACATGCCCCTTTAGCAGGGCTTCTTATGCAGTTTTGTTGTTGTTGTTGTTGAAGCCATACCAAACGGTTTCAAACCACAAGGGCTTCACACAGCAATGCATCCAAATGTGAAATGTCCCTCCTCATTTTGTACTAGGATCCATAAGCAAAAACATGACATCTCTCTTTCACACAGCCTCGCTCTCTCTTTCTCCGTGTGTGACATCTTTGGGCCTCGGGCTGGCCCGATGCACTTTTGGGCCACGTGCTTTTTGGGCCGGCCCAACACGAAAAGCGGCCGACGGACAGTGCCTGGGCCTTCGGCCAGGCACGGTGGCCTGGGAAGGCACGGACCAGTGGCACGTTGGCCATATGGGCCTTTGCCCTATCGGGCCGTGCCTGGCACGGGCCCGGGCTGGGCCGGCCGTTGCTCAAGTTTACTTTCAACCATTCCAACAAAACCGGATAACATAAGCTACTTTATCAAATGCTTTTTCAATCATCTTCATCTCATCCATAAAATATTTTAATATGAAGCTAAAACCAAAGCCCTTTCATAAACATAACCTATGTCCATGGGTGGTTTTGTACTCTCATACGTTTCACAGGCATGGCGGCTTTGTACTCTCATACGCGTCACAAACATGGCGGCTTTGTACTCTCATATATACGCGTCACATGCACGACAGCTTTAGTCAGACAGCGCCAATGCATGGTGTTTTTTGCATACGCAATTGTTCCATTTCTTCTAAAATCCAAGTGCTTAGATTTATGTGATGTTTTTACATCCTAAGAAGTAAGAAGCCTGTTAGACTACTGTAACATAGTACTCCATTAATATACTCCTTCTGTTTTGAAATACATGTGGCAATTGACCTTTTTTCATTCGTTAGACTATTCATTTTTTACAAATATCTATAAAAAATAGATGAAGACATGTTTAAAGTACTTTTGATTTTTTGTTGATAAATCTAGTGCTTATTTCACTTTACTTAACTATTAGTTGAACGAATATTGCTGGTCAAAGTTTGAGGAGAAAAAAATCAATGATAATGTACATTTCAAAACAGAGGGACTATCAATTTATTTTGGAGCCATGCCATACCGCCACGTTTTCAGTGGTATTGTAACATAGAATGCTGCGTCTAGAGTATATTGTCCTTATATATACTTTATTTATATATGAGACAAGCCAAGATACGGTGGATGTGTGCTGGTGACAACAATCAGCAACATATCATCAATGTAGTAGAAAATGATGCTGTGATTTGATCACGCACATATATGTTAGCTTGATTGGATGATCCCTTTATGTTTCTCATGTAAACCCACAATTAAGGCTTGCCTAATTTTGATCTTTCTGATTGAATTTATCTTCAGTGTCGCCAAGATGGACCCGCGGGCTGCAGTGGCTGCTGCTGCCTTACAGCCGCTTTTCCAAAGGTCTGTGGTCCAAATACTAGGACGACGAAAGAAGGGAGGACGGCAGTTTTTGGGGAGCGGTTTTATCATTCACAGAAAGGAGAATGAAAACCGTATTTTGGTGATGACATGTAGGCATGTCGTACAAGCCATAAAACCTGGTCAGAAACTAGTGGTAAGGCTGCCTGATACAACTTTGGATTTGCCTGCTGTTAAACACAAGTACAATGACATTGCCGACATACAAGTAATAAGTGTGAGTGTGCCACGACGGCGAATGGCGGTCGCTCAGTTTCCTCCTGTGGTATTTTCTTCTCTACCAGCACCGGTTGGAAGCATTGTTGCTCTGATTGGATATTATAATCCTATCAACTTTCCACTATACCTTGGCCTTACTGAAAATGAACCATTGTTCGCTACTGCACCTTCAGCCTATGGTGGATGCATTGTGTAAGCATTGCTTTCTTCAAACTTTGTTTTAGCTACTTGTGTAACCTTCAAACTTGTCTATACTAATCTTTTCTTTCTTCTTTTTTCTTTTTTTCCAAAGGGGCCCTCCAGATGTGACAGATGACTCTGGTACTATTATTCAGCACAACTGCTATGGGATCGTGGGTACATCGGGAGGTCCTCTTATACATTTTGACACTCAGCGTGCTATTGGTGTATTTACATCACTGAGTGAGACCATTGGTGAGGCTGTTAGTACTCAAGATGTGAAGGAGTTATTGGGAACATGGCTTGAGGAAAAAGTAAGTTGTTTATCTATCGATCTCTTAAAAGTTGCTGTCATAAAAAATTACGTACATCACTAAGCAATTTGTTTACAACTTCGTTTTTCTAGGGAATGGACATCGATGACAACGATACAATCGAGCAAAGGATTGCGAGGTGTGCAGTTCTCTACTAAGCTTTGTGACAGTGATTGAAACTGAAATGATGCTTGGTCGTTGTGTTGAGCAAAAGTGATACAACCTGGAGGAGATGGCAAGCAAGAAACGTGTGGTGCTATGTGAACCTTGTGACCGTGGCTGTACGGAAATCATGCTTTGCTTGATTTGTAATAATAATGTTAGGATGAACAGCTTAAACTTGAATTTGTGCGTTTGGCTAAACCTTCTTGTTCTTGTTGAACACTAGTACACAAATATTTGTTTTCGAGATAGCTCATTGATGCCATCTTAAGTTCATGACTTAGCTGAATCATTGGTTTAGTGAAATTAGTTCAGAGTTAAGTATTCATGGCTTCTCTTAACTCAAAGGAACTATAATTTTGACGTAGACAAACTTATACGGCTTGCTGAAATTTATGCTAAGGATTTGTATTGGTGACCTCACTGTTATGCCAAATCAACTTAGACAATCTGTCAACCGTGCTTTAGATTTTTTTTTTCGATGCAGTGAACTTGGAGGTGTTGCTGAAATTATGGTCTGGAATATGAATATAAACCCACATCCATCCTTATTTTCATCATTCGTCGATGTTTTAATATAAGACTACTTCAAATTATTCAATTTGACTTCTGTTAGGGATTAAAGTGGAGCTGTGTTGCTATAGCGCCTTAGTTCATCCTCCTGTCCAGTTAATGATCCTTATTTCTGGAGCAGTCAAATCGTCGAGCATGCAACATTATGATACATGAACTTGTACCACTAGCAGCATGAAAATAAATCAGGCTTCCAAACAAGGCCTAAATGCCACGTAAAATAATACAAGAGGGCCACTATGGCGAGGCTAATGTCGCCGGACGCCAAATTTTGCACATGCAAGCTTATAATAATAATATGTTGCTCACTAGTAGTAAAGGTCTTGTTTCTCAAACAAGGAGCATCAACCAAAATATCTTAGCAACAGACACCAGTTCAAATATTCTATTAAGATACTACAGGGATTCCAATCCAATCCGATAGCTTACTACAGGGATTCCAATAGCAATCCAGATAAAACAAGCTTACAACATGCAGATAGCAATTCAGCCGAGTAGAACAAGACTACTAATCCCAAAAAACGAAGGCAACTAGTATGCAGTTAGCAATTATCCTAATCCATTGCTGTTGATGCCTAGGGCTGCACGTTAATCTTCAACTTCATCTTCATCCACATCACCTTGGATCAGGCAGGTAATATCCAGCTGCCATTGAACGATATATTTTCCCACATCATTATCAAGTCAGCAAGTCTAAACAATATATGGTTACTACATAATAATATGAGATCGATGAGATGTATATATCTACATACATGTTTGGTGGTCCGTTGTCACCACTCAGACGGCCCTCATGACCACCAATCGCCGCCCTGTCAAACATGCAGAATACAAGATTAAATAGAATATTATGTTGATTAAACCTCCAACTAGATTACTAATCAAACAAATCTCAAAACAAATCTTGCAGTCATGTGCAAAACTAAACCTGTATATACAAGAACTAACATAATAACTCGTAACAAAATTGAAATCCACACTTACTTTTTTGTTTTCATATCATCCAAAATTTTCCAAATTTTAACAAAAAACAGGAACGGGGTTCCTATTTCTGTATCATAGTAATTGATGCCCATAAAATTTCCATCCAAATCAATAAGGGGGCCTCCAATCACAGCCTAACCAGGTTATATATGGAGAGGTCAGTTGTGAAGCCAAGTATGTTAAGGCTAGGTACATCATATTCTGGTGAAAGCACAACAACAAAGCCTTTCAGTCCCAAACAAGTTGGGGTCAGGCTAGAGTAGGCAATTGAAAAATAAAGAAAAAGGCAAGGGTGCTACCTTAGTGGTTTTACACGTACTGTACCAAAGATATTTACAATCCAAATTGCTTTTCACCTCGTAGTTTTGGATGTATTTCCCACTTGCAGCCGATAATATACCTGATTCAAAGCAACGGCCCACAGCTACAACCATTTTATCATAACGTATAAACTTAGATTCCAGCTTCACAGGACAATCAACATTGTATTTTTTGACACTGACTAGAGCAACATTGTAATGTAAATTATAATGTTCCAATTTCCCTACAGTCCGTTCATTGTTTGGAAGCAACACCTTAATCTGCAAACATTACAATGAGACTTAAGCAGTGTCTTGGACAAACAAGAATAACAGTAAAATTACAAGTACCAACCCTTAAGCCGCTCACAATCTCATTTGCGCCATCAGGATCCCTAACTAAGCTCGCTGAGGTCAGAATAGTAGGACGTCTACCATAGTCAATGAAAAATCCTGTGCAATCAAAGAACTTTGATTCACCTGGACACAATAACTGCCATTAGCTAGAGATGACTGAACATAAATGTGAAATAGTAAATAGCGCATGACTGTGAAATCACCATGGAACGAAGCAAGTGCGACAACAACGTCAGAAATGTTAGAAGAAATTTCATTCTTGAATTCACCCCAGACACCAGTAGGATATTTGTCCCCAAACGGTTCTTCAAAATCATTAACATTCATGCTACCTGGTAGACAAGGTATCATATAAAAGTTAGTGGGACGCCAGGGCTGTAAAAATGTGCAGCAAGTTCATGACCATGTCCCTTGATAGACTGAGATAACCCAGAGTGTAAACCCAAATTGTACCTTGCTTATCCTGGTGCAACAGGTTGATTAGCACTGACATGTGTTAATTCTAAGTGCAGCATTTAACAGTCACTTGAAGTTCTCCACATAATAATTTAAGACTAAAATGTTATGGCAACTAGTGCAACAACTCATACCATCTCTACTCTTCAAGGAACTCTGATGGCCATGGTGTGCTTTATGCACACTTCAATCCAGATCTTTCTGGATGGATTTAAGAAGGATGTGCGTGTAGCATTTTATAGCGTAGTGTTGTACTATCTGCATATGTGTATATGTAGGAGCCAGTTGACAGGATTATACGTATACAAATTTTGAGACCAGAGTAAAATTACTTTTCAAAATCAGAACCGGATGTATACTTATTTATGATCAACAGACAGGCATTGACTGAATCACTAGTGCTCAAGTAAACTTAACGGATTAACTCTTTAACACTATAATATAATAACTGTATAGAAGATTAAACTAGCTATATAGAAGTCCAAATGTTGGCTTAATTTGAACCACTACAGGACCTTAGAAACAGTGATAAGCTGCACAATTAAATAACATTTAGTGATCAATATTGGGTGGTTGTGTACTCACATTCAGGATTCGAGTGAAGTTCCACACTTGTGAGACTTTTTCTATGCCTGTAGATGAAACATTAATATGAGAAATAACCTAAAAGGATCAGCACGTGTAGATAGTGTAATAAAACAACTGAGCAAATGTGCAGCGCATGCAGCGTGCTGCTGATGGCTTGACCCCGCCTCGCCGTGCTGCCAGTGCGCCCGCGCAGGCCTCGCAAGCCGCAGGCAGCCCGGCGTCGTTGCTCAGCCCTGCCGCGCGCCGCCCTCAGGAGGCTGGGCGGCTGCTGCTCCCCCACCGGCCGAGGCCCTCCCGCCCTCGCGCGAAGCCCATGCTACTGCTGGCCCGACCCCGCTATCGTCCCCACACGGGTCTTGCAAGCCGCATGCGGCCCGGTGTCGCTGCTCCGCCCTGCCACACTGCCGGTTGCAGAGCCCCACACGCGTGACTAGCAAAAGCTCCTCCATGGCTTTCATGTCCATGACGTGTGGAGGAGGAAGGACCTGTTCGCAACTCGCGCGAGGATCAGCATTGACGACGACAACAAGAAGGCTGATGTGATGTGTTCCAGCAAATATTAGTGAATGGCGAGGTTGAAGATGAGGGCAAAAGGTCATTTCTTCTACCTTCTCTCTCTATAAATCTGATAAATGAATAAAATATTCGGTGCGGTGTGTTTCAGCAAATGGACACAATTTTGTAATGGTACTGAGCAAATTTCAATTTTGGCGGTGTCCATCAGCATATTATGAATTTTAACGATGTCCTGTGGCAAAAATTCCCAAAAAAAACCCTTGAAAAACAAAGGTACAGACACACCATGCACAAAAAAGGATAACCAACGACTACCCTGCCCCAAATTAAGGACCAAGACCAAGCAACCTGCAAAGGAGCTGTCTTTTGCAAGACTACCTTTACCGTAGGCCTCTCTCCCTCAAAAATGCACAATCATTTCTATGTTTCCATAATTCCCATGCAACTAGGCTAATCAGAGAATTGAGAACATTCCTCTGCTCCTTGGGGACTCTTTGACATAGAAACGAATGGTATCCAATTAAACAAAATCTTGATAGTCAAGAGAGACCATACTCCCTTGTAATCTTCATATTTTAATAACAAAATATTCTACTCTACAATACAGAGCAACTGTGACACGTGCCAAGTACAGCTCACCTGTCTGATATATCTTACTCTAGAGGTACCAAAGCATCAATATTGTTAGGGGTAAACAAACACGTTGGCTTCAATATGTGATACAAAGGAATATGACTACTCTACAATACAGTGACACATGCCAAGTACAGCTGTGACCTGTTTGATGATATCTTACACTAGAGGTACCAAGGCATCAAGATATTATTAAGGGTAAACACTAAAAGCTGCAACTACAAACATAGATAAGCAAACTGGAAATATATTGGCACACCTGACTGACTTCACCATCACAGGAAATATTATCTTTTCCATGGATGTCTGCAAATGGTTAAAACGATCAACAATTATATCCCTTGGTAAGAATATGGGGCTTTCCATATTGGAGAGAAGGTTCATGCCAACAAAGTTCCCATCAAATTCAAAAAGCGCGCCCCCCTGCATAACCTAGAACAAAAAAAACATGTGGTAAGAAACAAGGATTACAATGGAACAGAATAAAATGACCAGGTAATAAGAGTTACTCCCACCTTTACATTTACTAGTCACTGTTGACTGTCTTGTGCAAATTCTAAATGCAACTCTTGGCATTAGGACACAGAACTAGACTTGAAAGTAGTTATATTTTGTGCCCAGACGTCAAGTATTAAGGACTGGAAAAAGTACTATTTTATATACTTTAAAATGTATGATATCTTTGAAGCACTACAAACTCAACCACAATGAAAACAATTCAACTTAACTGCACAAGTATACATTTTGAAAGGAATAAGACCATGCTTTTGTATTACATTCAACATCGACTAATAAAAGTAAACAGAGGGAGCAAATTAACATTTTCTTTATTGAATACAATGCACAGTTTAGAGCATATAGTAAACGAAAAGATAATAGCACTCATATTAACACAACTGTACCTCAGATAATTTGCAAGTAGAGAACATAATATGTCCACAATCTTCAGATTGGCCTGAAGCAGTAAGCGTCCCACTTGTGGCCATTAAATTGCCAGAGATGTCACGCCCTACCGCTACAACCTTTCTACCAAGCATCAATTCCTCCGCATAACTGAGAGGTACGCAATAAACATCAAGGGCAGATGTGATTTTGATAACAGCAATTACATGATCCAGGTCATATTCTACCACAGTCCCAACGGCAACATTTCCTTCATGGCGTACCTCAATCTATAATAGTAAAGCAAGGAAACAGCATAAAATGATCACAGGTATGTAAGTAAATAAAAAAGAACAATAAGTAAATGATTCAGCACCGACCTTAATGTCATCATGGTTATTTCTTTCATCATTTAAAGCCCTAACCAAAGTTGCTGATGTCACAAACTCTGTGAAGTTAGACTGGCATTCTATAGCTATGCCAGAGGATGCAAATAGCACATTTTGTCCTACAAGATCATAATTTGTATCATTCACAACTAATGCCTTTTAGGCATATATTTTGAAAATTAAGTGTACAACAGCGTAATCACCATGGCACAAAGCAATTGAGACAACACTTCTAGACAACTTTGATGCAACTTCGCGACTCAGCTCACTCCAGAAACCTTGATTGTCCCAAAATAAGAAACAAGTTAGAGAACACAATGCAAGACGCTGTGAGGGCTCAGAGACAACCCAAAAAAAAAAATGAAGAGAAAGGAAAGAACTAGTAGACCTGGAATCAATGAGTCAGTTGAGACTCTTGTGAGATCATCAGCACCCCTCTTGCTTGGCAGCATCTTTCCAGAATTGATGCAGAACTGAATAAGGAAAATTTTGGGTCATAACCAGAAAAGCAACGTTGCAGGGTCAGTAATTCAATTTATATTATGTCATACTTTAAGGACCTGTTAGGCAGTTCAGTAAACTTATTCACTTGTGAGAGCTTTCCAGTTGTAACTACTTGTGCACAAGAATACTAGGGTATTTTTTTGACGCTCGGAAAATGATATTTGGGTAACTCAATCTGCCATCATATGCTAACCCCCTCCAAGAAGAGCGCCGCCTGCATGGTGAGCACCTCATGTCTGCATTGGTCACTCGCAAAGCTGCACCACTGCCCCAAACTAATATAATCGACTTCCTTGATGATTTCAGCGTTGCCATATACCAGACTACGAATAGTATTGGATCTCATTACCTAGGACCTGAATATCTAATCAATTTGGATTGGCAAAAGAGTAAATTGCACTGTATGTAGCTAAACTATTGGGTGTTTTACTATGGGGTACTGACTATCTGTCTCATGCACCAAAGATAACAAACACGCCACGAATGGACCAGGAGCTGATGTGGCGAGCCAACTCACCCTGCCAGCATGTACATGCCATGGAAAATGACCCTTGTGCCCCTGCCTGATCTCTTTGAGGACATCTTCTCCACAAGGAAGTGAGACAGTAAGAGGGAGAAGTTACGTTTGGTACAGATAGTTCCAGTACCCAAGTACCCAGAAGTTACGTCTTTTAGTTGGAGTGCCCATCTGTGGAACACCCAAAAATTTAGGTACCTACAGTGCAATTTACACTCAATGTTCAATCCATTCAAGCATCAAACTGGAGCACCAAACCAAATGCAGATCAGCACCCAATCCAGAGCTTCAATAAATCAGATCAGAAAAAAACAATTTGGATCAGTTGGTGTTGGCCAGGTAACACACGCATGGGGAAATTGTCTGCCAAAGGGCAGCTTGGCCTTAGCCACTTATTGCATGATATAGCCAAAAGCAAACTTGGGATACAAAAAAGTCCTCAACCACTTCAGAATATTCTAACTGCACAAAGCAGATACTACTTAGATGCCAAAGCAGCATTACAGTGAATAGTAAATAGCTAATAATAGAATAACTGGATACATAGAGAGAATCAGCACTAGGCTTAACCCCCAATTGGGGTCAGAGTTTGCTGTCAATGAAATCATTGAGAACGAGATCCTATCTTGCCTATGCCTATGAGTGTTGAGGTGGAAGACGCAGCTCACAGAGGAAATGACTTTGTGGAGGACAATGCAGAGCCGGGAAGCGATGGCGGACAATGGAGAGTGGGAGGGGACAGCAGAGGAGCAAGACAATGGTGCGAGCATGGCTCCCACCTACTACCAGAGACCCAACTCCACGAGCACGAGCCCAATAACCATCAGAAAAAAATGTGGTGTGTGGAGGTGTGTATCTTTCTCTGGATTTAACAAGCTATAAACAGGATGTAAATTAGGCCTTGTTTGGATACTGACAGATTCACATCGATCAACATGTGTAGTGTGGATTGGGGTGGAATTTAGTTCAAGTTCCACTCCAATCAACCCCAACTCACATGGATTGATGTGAATCCGACTATATCCAAACAAGACCTAAGTGGAAAAACCAATTACCCAAACAACATTTTCTAACGACTCTAATTTCCCATACCTGTATTTTACACTGGCTTCGTACATAAAAAAACAGTCATCCAAACAGAGCCTAAGCCATATACTGTGAGATACGTGGATCCGTATGGAGGCTGGGCAAACGGTTTTAACCGATAGCTCGGTTATAAGCGATAGGACGGTTCGGTTTATTAGGGTTTTTTTTTTAAAAAAAAAACTTCGGTTACTGAGATCTATAAACTGATCGGTTAATCACAAAATAGAGGAACGACAAATTCGGTGTCCGTTTTCTACTTACCCGAAGATCCCAGGTGCTCGCACCCTGCCTGCTCCACCGCAGCGCTGCCGGCCGCGACCTGCCTGCTCCGCTGCACGCGCAGGATCCGCCCTGCGGCCCCGCCGCCGCCGGCCGCGCGTCGCTCCCTGCTTGCTCCGCCGCTGTGCCGTGCCCCCGCCGACCGCAAGCCACACCCCTTGCTTGCGACGCAGCCGGACACTGCCCCTCTGCAGATAAGGTTCCGGACACTGCTCCAGTTTTGGGATGGCCTGGCCGGGTGCGGGTGGGCTTCGTATGCCAGCCTCCCCCACTAAGGTGGGCCGAGGTGGGCTTGGGTGAGGTGTCCAGGTGGGCTTTACAGCGAAGCCGAGGAGAGGAAGGCGGACACCACAGTCTCAGTTTGGAGGCCAATTACTACTTTGCTCTGTTTTTTCAAGTTTAC
>DXKC01055366.1:0-12106 GCA_031170775.1 Cymbopogon citratus
TGGGAACGCCGCCGATCTCCGGCCGGACTCCAGTCGCCAGCAGGCAGTATCCCGTCAAGTTGTGTGCGGCGCCGGCGCCGGCGCCGGCGTTCGACTCCTCGAGTCGTGTGCCGTGCTTGTGTCTTTTGTAGTCAGGCATTGTGTGCTGGACTGCTAGGCTGGGCCTTCAATCAAAACTACTGCATTCATATTATATGTGCTCATGGGCCTCTGGTTATCCATGTGGGTAAGTGGGTTAAGGCTTACAACAGCGAAGGGCCACCACACTTTTGGTCCTTTCACTATCCAGTTAGTTAGGGTGAAAAGAAAACAAAAATGTGTAGAAGAGAAACTAATGTCTAGTGGCATCGGATTCCATTAGTAAAACAATGTCTTAACAATAAAATTTTATGGAGCAGCGAATGCGCGGACGGTGGAGTCTTAAGAAGAAAATGGCAAATATCCAATTTTCTAGACTTTTATTGTACTCCATTCCATATTAGAAGTCATTTTAAGAATTTTGGAAAGTCAAACATATTAAGTTTAACCAAAATTATAGAGAGAATTATAAAGATTTGTGGCATCAAATAGGTATACTATAAAAAAAATATAATTAACAAAGGTCCAATGTTACTTAGTTGACATTCTAAATGTAACAAATATGATCAAACCTGATATGCTTTAACAGTCTAAGATTTTTGGAATGACTTATACTAAGGGAGAAAGAAACTAAGATGAACTTAGGTTAGAAGCAAACACGTCAGAAGCAAACACTACTTTCTCTACAAAGTCATAGCGTTGATTTCTCGATCTCTATTCTTGCTCAGACTAGTTGTTGACACTCAAAATTGACCGTTTTTGTAAAGGTGTCAAAATGGGAAATGGACTTCACCATTGCGTTCCTCTCGTCGAGCTGATCGAAAAACATATATGGTTTGCCCTATTTGGAGTCCGGATGCGAGAGTTATGCTACCGGAGAGAAGACAGATCCCGCACCGGTACTACCAGTCCGTACGGCCGGTAGTACCGGGTTCCGCAGGAGTTACCTCCTGCCCTTAGCCGGTACTACCGGCCCGGAGGCCGGTACTACCGGGTTTCGCAGCTGTTTTGGTGGCTATTCCGAATCAAACTTTCATATCTCGAACCGACTCATTTTAGATCGGTTTTTGGCAAGTTTTTGACGTGGGAAACTTAGAGATTAAGCCTTGGAGAGATGTTTCCTACTGGGATAAGACCACCCCCTCTATATATATTAGAGGATTATGGCCGATTGAAGCACCACCTACCAATCGACAAACAAATCAATCTACAACCTCTCTTTCTGCTATCAACCCTCTCCATGCTGTTCATGTCTTGATCCAGGCGACCAAGGATGACGTCCTAGGCTTGCTAGCCGACCTAGGGCAACCCGGCGACGTCCTTGCCCTGACGGGGTCCCTCCTGGGCGAGAGCTTCACCGGTTCCTTTGCTAGTTTGCTCATAAACTAGTCGGTTCTTCGCTCCGAAAGTGCGTTGGTTATCCTTTGGTGGTTTGTTTGTAAACCTCTCCGTGTTCCACCACGTAAGGATGATTATCTCGCTGCGTTCTTCGGCTCGTGGCGTCCCGGGCGTCCAATGCCCTTTGATGTGTTGATCCGGAACCCCTTTTGGCGTGAACACTAGTAGTCTCACCGCCCAACCAATTCTTTTGCGCTTGCTGCTGTTGAAGCATAATCAATGAAGTCTTTCCCTCATATCTCTAGAGATCCAGCATGCATGGTCGAGCAACTAGATGAAATCAGATCAGACTTATTATTGAAACGCAGTTTTTGGTCGTGCACACAATCAGTGATCTGCCATGGCCTGTGGCAGTGCTCTATTATCTATCTCGGAGGCGAATAAGTTGGGAACTTAGGAGACAACAGAAAAAGGACTCATCTTAGTTTTATTTTATTTCGGCTTACCGAATCCAATTCAAAGGATCTTTCCGGTATTTCCGTAACGAACTTATTTGGAGAGCAAAAGCCGAAAATAAATGCAAGATCTTTGCCTGGATTCTAATGCAAAACAAAATTCTCATGGCACAAAACCTACAAAAGAGGGGGTGGCCTCATCAAGATCATTGTGTCCTCTGCAATGGACACCTAGAAACGAGCTTACATCTTTGTTTGTGTTGTCCATTTGCAAAGGCGGTCTGGAACCAGATACTTTCTTGGGAAAACTTCAGTGACTCCATGGTGTCCCCGTCCATATCACATCTTGGTGGGAAGAGGCGGCAACGAAAGTACCCACTGCTGAACGAAGACGTTTCAATGGGGTAGTCATCTACACATTTTGGAATATTTGGAAAGAGAGAAATTGAAGAATTTTCAACCATGCCGCAGAGACGGTGATACAAGTGGCTGCAAGGATCAAGGAAGACGTAGAGCAGAGAAAGAGAGCTTTCGTTTTCGCTTAACATTTTTTACTACCTTTGAAGAGGTCGTTGTCATTGTTTGCGTTACCAGGGGTTTTTGAAACCCCGTTGGGCTGCCCTTTTGTTTGTACATAAATTCTTTTTCTCTATCTTAATTGAAAAGGCAGAAGTCCTGCCATTACATTAAAAAAAAAGTTTTATTTTATGCCATATATATTGATGCAACATTTGATGATCCAAAGTTTACATGAAAAACTTTGAAGATCATGTTTACACTGATTACACACAAGAGAACACGATGTGGAAGTTACAGAGGCCAATATTTTTTTTAGAGAATGTTGGATACACGGCCTCTTCAAGTGAACAGCTTGTATGTATTACAAAGTTGTCACACTTATCTCACATTTACGTATTACAAATGTGCTATTTGTTACATAGTTATGGGACGATATAGTACATGCATGAAACTCAAGAGTTTTAAACCCGAGAGGCCTGCATTCAAATTGTTACTTGATTTAACCCACAAGTGAAGCCTAAGTGTACACAATACATATGGCTATGAAGAACGCCTCAACGCATTTGACATGAAGAAAAACGGCTTGAACGTTAGGATTAAGCCTATTATTGCAACCATGTTTATCATCAGAAATAGGATCTGGTTTCCTGCATTTTGCAGAGGTCAAATAAGAATACACACTCAGTAATTTGTTGTGTATTAGCTACCTACCACCATATCAAGGCTGCATATGTGTTGTTTATTTGTATACCTGGTAAGAACAAGCCAGTTACGTGCTTTTGAGTCCATGAAAACCTGTCAAAAACAAGAAAAGAAATTCATCAATTGGAAAAATGAAAAATAGTCATTTTTATGGCCTATAAAAAGCAGTGCTTACAAAATTCCTGCTCCTGCTGGAGCTACACTTTTGAACAATGACATTAGAGTCACGGAGATGCCATTTGCAACACCTCTTTGTTTTTGTGTCTGCACTAGTTTCATACCATAGGTCAGAATGTAGAAAAAATGATATAATGTATTAGAAAAAATAAGCCTAACAGATAGGCACGATGCTTACCACCACTGTGTTTTGTAGAATGTTACATGCAGTAGTAATTGTAGCCTGTTTGTTGAGATATAGATAAAGATTAAAATAAAAAATATGGAAAGATTGAATCTATTTTTCCTACGAAGGTTGTCTTAGATTTTTCTATGCATGAGAAAGGAAGTTGACCCACCGCAAATACATTCTTTAGAATTGAAGCTATGTTGATTAGTACTTTGAGCTCTAGCCCTTGTAAGTTGGCCATGAAGGGATACGTTGTGAGGAGAAGTATGGACAAGATCTACAAATCAAATAGCTGGTTCAACACGGTACTTGAAAAGATAAATGAATTTGAATAAAAAACATTTAAACAAAAATTTATAAGGATTTGATGATCAATGCACCGCTTTTAGAAATTGTCGTGCACACCTCACTGTAATTACAGAAACAAATCAAATGCTACTCTCTATATCTAACCATCACTTTGATTTATTTTACTAGATTGATGCATATTTGTTTCACCACTTAACAATACACTACATGTTATGGTGACCGCGTGGAGTGCCGCGGGCTGGCTCGCAACGTGGGCCTCACGATCGGGAAGGAGGCTTTCACAGTGGATTGCTACTGTATTCCACTGGACTCCTACGACATGGTACTGGGCATCTCATGGCTTCGCACGCTTGGACCGATACTCTGGGACTTTGATGATCTGCGCTTGCACTTCATCCACCAAGGGCGCCTGGTGTGCTGGCAGGGGATCGGTGCTGCTTCAATGGGCCCCGCAGCGCCAGCCGAACGCCTCCACGCCTCCACGCCGCCCGTGTCCATGCGGCGCGCGGCTCCGAAGCTGACATCCTCGAGCGTCTGCTGGAGTCCTATGCCGACGTCTTCGCCGCACCCACGGGGCTTCCGCCGGCCCGGCCTTGTGATCATCGCATCCATCTCAAGCCCGCGACGGAGCCAGTGGCTGTGCGGCCCTATGCAGAAGGACGAGCTCGAGTCCCAATGTGAAGACATGTTACACCAAGGCATCATCCGACCCAGCACTTCACCCTTTTCGGCGCCCGTGCTGCTGGTTCGGAAACATGATGCGTCGTGGCGATTTTGCGTCGATTATCGGGCGCTTAACTCAGCCACGGTGAAGGACAAATTCTCGATTCCCGTTGTTGAAGAGCTGCTCGACGAACTGCATGGAGCACGCTTCTTCACGAAGCTGGATCTCCGCTCAGGGTATCACCAAGTGCGCGTCCACCCTAAGGACGTGCCCAAGACGGCGTTCCATACACATCACGGTCATTTTGAGTTCCTTGTCATGCCATTCGGTCTATCTAACGCACCATCTACGTTCCAGGCTTTGATGAATTTGGTGCTCAAGCCATTCCTGCGATGTTGGGTGCTCGTGTTCTTCGACGACATATTGATATATAGCCGCTCGTGGACTGAACACCTCCAACATCTTCGTGCGGTGCTCGAGGTTCTGCGTGCCAACAACCTACACCTTAAGCGCACCAAGTGCGCTTTTGCTACAACGGAGGTGCAGTACCTTGGCCATGTTATTTCAGCGGCTGGGGCTGCGATGGATGCAACCAAAAGGTGGATGCGGTACAGACCTGGCCCCAGCTGCATTCTGTTCGTGGGTTGCGCGGCTTCCTCGGGTTGGCCGGCTACTTCATCAAGGACTTCGGCTCCATTGCCGCCCCCCTCACGAAGCTGCTTCGCAAGGACGCCTTTCAAGGGACGGACGAGGCTGTCCAGGCGTTCTCGGCCTTGAAGTCTGCCCTATCCACAGCGCCCGTCCTCCACCTTCCCGATTTCAACAAGGAGTTCATCGTCGACTGCGATGCGTCTTTTTCGGGCTTCGGGGCTGTGCTGCATCAGGGGGAAGGACCGCTGGCCTTCTTCAGCAGGCCGTTCGCGGTTCGTCATCTCAAGGTGGCGGCTTATGAGCGTGAGCTCATTGGTCTCGTGCATGCCGTTCGCCGCTGGCGTCCCTATCTCTGGGGGCGCTCCTTTGTGGTGCGCACGGACCACTACGCATTGAAATATATGCTGGACCAGCGCCTCTCGACGATCCCGCAGCATCAGTGGATTTCCAAACTCTTTGGCTTTGATTTCAGGGTTGAGTACAACCCCAGTCACCTCAATACGGTGGCAGACGCACTGTCAGGCGCGACGGCGAGGCACCCCTGCTGACGGTGTTGCAGGACGGCCCGGCACAGCTTACGGCGCTGTCCATGCCCACGTTCGACTTCTACGACGAGCTTCACCGCCAGTACGACGATGACGCGGGTCTGCGGGAACGTCGCGTGGCTGTCAGCACCGGCGCGCATGGCGAGCCCTGGACCGTGCACGACGGCCTCATTCTGCACGAGGGTCGGGTGTTTGTTCCAGCCTCCTCGTCAATGCTCCCTGACGTGCTGCAGCTCGCTCATACCGCGGGCCATGAAGGAGTTCAAAAGACACTGCAACGCCTGCACGCCGATTTCTTCGTCGAGCATGATCGGCATGTCGTCACCAACTTCGTCCGTGCCTGTGCGGTCTGCTAGAGGAACAAAACGGAGGCCCTCCACCTGGCTGGCCTCTTGCAGCCGCTGCTCGTGCCCTCTCGCGTGTGGGCCGACATATCCATGGACTTCGTCGAATCACTCCCCATGGTACATGGCAAAAGTGTCATATTAACTGTGGTGGACAGGTTTTCCAAGTACGCCCACTTTGTTCCGCTGGGGCATCCCTACACGGCGTCCTCTGTGGCGTGGGCGTTCTTCTCCGACATTGTTCGTCTACATGGCTTTCCCAAGTCGATCGTCAGCGATCGGGATCCGGTCTTCACTGGTCACATGTGACGTGATCTCTTCCGTCGTGCCGGTGTCCAGCTCCGCCTCAGCACCGCCTTCCATCCACAAACGGACGGGCAGTCCGAGGCGGTCAACAAGACGATAGCAATGTACCTCCGTTGCATTACTGGTGATCGGCCTCGGGATTGGCTGGACTGGCTTCCGTGGGCGGAGTATTGCTACAATACCTCCTACCACACGGCGCTGCGGAGAACTCCGTTCATGGTGGTGTATGGCCGGCCGCCGCCGACTCTGTTGCCGTATGAGTCTGGGACGGTGCACACGGACACTGTTGATGCTCTTCTCACAAGACGTGATGAATTTCTTCAGGAGGTTTGCGCACATCTACTACAAGCACAAGAGTATGCTCGGCGCCACTATGATGCTAAGCACCGGGCCCTGGAGTTCGCAGTCGGGGATTGGATTGGGTTTGGCTGCGCCTTCTACACCGCCCGGCCCAGTCTCTCGTGCCATGCCGTCGCAGCAAGCTCAGCCCTCGGTATGCCGGTCCTTATCAGGTCCTTGAGCATATCGGTGCTGTGGCTTATCGCCTCCAACTCCCTGATGGCGCCCGCATTCATGATGTGTTCTACGTCGGTGTCCTGAAGCCATTTCAAGGTGAGCCGCCGTCGGATGTCCCGGCTCTGCCCCCTCTTTAGAACGGTCGGCCGCTCCTGCATCCGGAACGCGTTCTGCGCTCTCAGCTTCGCCGGGGCGAGTGGTGGATCTTAGTACAATGGGCCAACATGCCGGCCGCAGATGCTACTTGGGAATCGGTGATCTCGTTCCGAGCTGCTCATCCTACGTTTCAGCTCGAGGACGAGCTGTTTCCCGAGGGAGGGAAAGATGTTATGGTGGGCCAAACCTACCATAGGAGGCAGCGCAGCAGTGGTTAGAGATAAGGCAAGAAGAGAGTCTTGTTTGGTTAAAGTTTGGCTAGAGTCTTGATCGGTTAGAGATTGCGTCAAGAGTCTGTTATTTCTTTCCAAGAGTATGTTATTTGTTTTCTTAAGATTAGCATGAGTCGGTTAAGTTATAATCGCCTATAAAAGGGCCACTTATCGTATCAATGAAAGACTAAGCCTGGGATCGTGACTTTCGTCACCCTTGGGCGCCTGGTGCTTACATCTATTTCTCCTTGCCTCTCTGTTCTCCACGATCTTCAATCACGGCTCCGGCTCATCGGGATCGAGCGCGCAAGCACCCTCCTGTCTCTCCTCCATACTTCCTACGCAGCAAGCTCCGACGTCGTAACACTACATTATTTTAGATCTTGACTTTCTTTTTACAAGTAGAATACTGAAGCAAAATCTCACAAAGTTGTATTTCACACATACCGCAGCAGGACGTAGTGGCCTGATTGGTCCAAAATATTTGGCAATAAAAGGGTAAGCAACAAACTGATATATTAGAACACCAATACCTACAAGCATCAAATGAAGTTGTTGTAAGGCCGGCAAATAATTTGATGGCAACACTACTGGAAGTGTTAAGGCATATGTTATTTCTATGTTACTTTAATTCATTTTGCAGATCATTATCTCTCCTTTTTTGCAAGGGAATTCTCTTCTTATATGCAATAATTATTTTTACAAAAATTTGGAAACAAAACCATATACCTGATATGGCTAGCACAACACCAACATCCTGTGATGTCAAACTAAGGCCTCGAAATTTTCTTTTGCTCACAGCCCATAGTGAAAATGACTGAAGATGATAGTAAGAGAACATATTAGGATTGACCACATCTAGCTTAGCATCAATTTCAAGGGCCAAAATGATAGTAAGAGAATATATTAGGATTGGCATCCTCTCTAAATGCTACTACAGAAGAAGTTACTTTCATGACCATATAAGAGAAAATGACCTCAATATAAGCTACGTCATGGAGACAAAAGACACAGTAGATGATTATTGCTGACATCAATTGCCTGTTCTTTAGAAGGTTTTTCAAAGATGTATCACTAGATTCTTTAGCTTCTCCCACTTCTAAGTTTAAGTCACAAATTTGTGCCTCCTCTTCATCACCACCTTCTACCTTTCCATCATTGTGAAAGTGTAGTGTCTCCTGAGAGAATTAGATAATACGAAGCAACTTCATAAAATTCTTAATAACATTTATAGAAGAATGTTTTTTTTCTATGTGGGTGGATGTAGTTGAAATTTGTGCTAAGTGAAAGTGTAACAATCCTGATACATTTAATGTATAAGTTGTACTTCTGAAGGAAAGAATTTGGAGAAGATGTTTCGTACAGGAAGCCAAATGCATGCGATGCATGATCCCGTTGCTAGTATCGATATGATAAAGCATGGGAGGAAGTACGGAAACCTGAAGGTAGAAGCAAATTCCAAAATCTTATCATATGCATAAAACGATAAAAAAAATCATACAACATAAATAGCATGGTTCACCTCCCAAATATAGATTCTTTGGAGAAAATGTGTTGGTACTTTTCTGCAGGCTAATACATGATAGATGATAGATGATGTTAGTCATTTTTTTTAATAATTGCTTTATTGTACTATTTAAAGTGCAATTATATTCACCTGTGCAAGAAACCCTCCAATAGCAGGTCCAACAACAAAAGCTGTCGCCCGTGATGATGTAACCTTAATTAGACTTATTTAGATACAAGTAAATATGAATATTACAATCTAAAAATTTATTGAATTTAAGCTAAGATTTTTTTGAGGAATGAATTTAAGCTAAGATTTGAATTGCAAAAGATACAATTAAAGATTGTTCTTACAAGAGACATTCCTAAAGCTTGGTGCTCTTTCCTGCAAACTTCTGTAGCATATGCCTGGAAAATACATATGCTTGAAAAATGCATCTAATTCCTACTATTAGTTGATAATTGGCACAAGCAAAGACAATAAGCTACCTTGATTGGTCCCAATATACCACAGAGCATGCCAAGCAATCCCCTAGTTACAATTGCCATCCAATAACTTGTGCTAAGACCAAATAGTGTGTTGAGAACAATCCTAAAAAATAAAAATTTGGTTTGCTCAGCCCATTTGATGATGACATACTAACTACTAAGTAAGATCTCACAATGTGGTTGATCATTTCCTACACCGAGATTATGCTAATCACGAAGCAGGGCTTCCGTCCATACTTGTCAGCAAATATGCCCCATGGCACAGAACTGAAGGTTCTACCTAAGAAATAAGATGCCCCTGAAAGAGAATTATAGTCAACTTAAATGTATCTAGTGACGAAAACTATCATGGAATTGTGACAATATTTATGGTCTTCATGTTATTGAAGGAAAATGCACATTCAATCTGATTGAGATCAAGAGTATAAAGATATACTCCCTCCATACCTATATAGCAAGTCGTTTAGGACAGCGACAAAAACTTCAAAGCCTAACTTTGACTTCTTATTTTTCTAAAAATATTTATTGGAAAGTGATATAAGTATACTTTTATGAAAATACATTTAAATTTTTTTTTCTATTCATATGTTTTTCACATTACCAAACTCAATAATTTAAAAGTTATTCATCATTTTGATTCCCAATGTTTGATCCAAGTCTTGTCCAAAACGACATGCTTTATACATGACACCCTTATTACAAGTAGGCATGAAGTACAAGACAAGATGTGAAATCTCGAGGAAACATTACTTACCAACAAATCCAGCATAGAACCCAATGTCTTCCTCTTGCTTTGCGATTTTCATGTCCCTGATCTGTTGTATTGCAATAATAGTACAAAGTTATTAATCAATATATTTCATAATGCAATGAAGTCCCTCCTTCAAACCATAAACATACCATGAAGTATAGATAAGGAAACAGTGACTGGATCGGCATACCTGGGATGGATAACAATATACATCAACAAATAAAACAAATTGTAATTGATTTGGAAATAGAAAAATGATTAACATTTACTTAAGATAGAATAAAGTGAATAACATCCCTGTGAATGTCTTTGACAATTATACTACTATAACCTCTTTAAATTTTATAGATAGTGGTAATCTCAAAGAAGTTTAATGAAAAGAGTGATTCCTTTTCTATCAATTATGTAGTATAAGTTTATTTTCTATATCAATATTGTGATGTAAATTTTTTCTAAAAAAGACACAAATATTGAGACAAAAAATTATGCTACCATTTTCCTTATGTTTTAGAATATGTGTTGATAGAGGTCAAAAGTAAGGGCCACATACCAATTCATACTACTATTATATATTTGTACTACTACCGCACTAATGCATCTAATTTTCTCTTGTAACTTTTCTATTGCAATATTTACAAAGAATTTTTGACAAAGCCAAGTAATGGCCTGGAACTTGAAAAACGCCATCGACATTTGATCAAACAATTTAAGCACAACTTGGAGCAGTCAAACTTAGTCTCTGAGTCTTAGGCCACTGAACTGCATATGCGGCTACAGTCGCTTTAGCATTTCCACAATCCTTTCTCTCCATTGTCACTATGCTTGGCTGAGCATCTTCAACAGTTTCTCAAATCAACTTGCCATCTTCTAAAATTTGGCAAAACCAAAAAATTCATCCTCCAATAGTTTGCCAAATCAATTTGCCATCTTCATAAGCTTGCCATCTGTCCCCTCCGCGCGCGCATATATGTGCGCGTATCCCACTTGCCAACGCCGGAGGGAGAAGAAAATGGGTGGTAGTGGGAGAACGAGTGCTAGGAAAGAATTGCGGCATGCAGAAAAAATTGCATGTGGGTCTATTTTTGGATTTGGTAAGTTGAAAATAGCAAACTCTTGGAGAGAAGTTCTTTTTTTACTTAGCATATGGTTTGGAAAGTTGGCAAATCACAAGATTTGGCAAGTAGAATTTGGCAAACTCTTGGAGATGCTCTTAGGAGGATTTAGGACGAGAGTGCCACTGCAGTCCCTAATTTGGGCTTATGCAACTATATATAGGCACACCATCTTGGCTTAAGCCAGCAACTGAGCAAGGCCATAGCCATGCCTACCCTTAGCCCATCGGGCCTATATATTATGCACCTGATGGCATTATTCCAGTACTTCTTCGCCACAAGGCGTGGTCCTACAAATTCACAACAAAATTGGATACCTTTATATGTCCATATCATGTGCACACATTTGATCTAGTCTAGCTATAAATAGAAGATTAGAACATATAATGATAAATAATGGCATAAAGGCACCCTAATACCCTATGTTATATCCTATCAAAATCTCTATTATTCCATCTAGGGCGCCGCTCAGTTTTACCAATGTTTCCAGCATTAATAGACTTTTTAACCACTGTTTTTTCTTGTTAGACTATAGTTATAGCATAATAATAAGTATGAGATCAAGAACATTAAAAAGATATGAGATCAAGAATTTTTTTAATTAATAAAAATCTAGATACATGGTTTTAATGTTTTAAAACTAAATATTTTGAAATCTATGAACCCTCTCAATGTTTCAAAATTTTGAACCAATTTTTGGTTCGTTGCTTGTGTGAGGAGTGTAGCACCAAACAAAAGGTGTCAATTCTAGGACATGTACTAAATACTATTTTCCAAGAACCAAGAGAAACATAAAACTGATACTAGATATTTACTGGAGGTGAGGCAGATGATCCAGATGTAGAAGAAGTTGAGGTAGGGGATGCTAGTTATGATCTGATTTGCCTCTTCCAGCTGACACCCGGGGCACCCCTTGTGATAGTGCTTCTTTGTTTCCTCAGTTGTAAGAGGCTCATTGCCCGTGTTTTGAGGAGGTGCTGGAGCTGCAGGTGGCAACTCTTGAACCTCGCCACTGTGAGACTCCATTTAGTGAGCCTCGCTACATGAGTAAATGCAAAGCAACCCCACTTAGATATATGTTGGCAATAGGAAGTAACTGAAGTGCAG
>DXKC01055510.1:0-10703 GCA_031170775.1 Cymbopogon citratus
CTCCAACAAGGACTCGCGTGGCCACAAGGCCGTGACCGTGTCCCCGCCGTGGTCCGCTGCGCGCCAGCTGCAGGCGATAGGGGGAGGCCTGACGGTACCCGGACTGCACGACGACGCTGCCACGGGAGGCCTTGCTTCAGCGGTCTACACCATGGGCGCCGTGCTCTTTATCGTGTCCTTTGCGCTCGTGGCTGCCATCCCGTGCCAGGACCGCGGCCTCCAGGTGCATTTCTCGGTGCCCAGCAACTTCTTCATCTCTGGACCCGTCACCACGCTCTACGACCGTATCGTCGAGGAGTCCAAGAAGAAGGAACACAAGAACTCATGTGGCCTGCTCAAGGAGATACAGCGAATTGAGATTTGCTCCAAGTATTTCATCGAGATCACTGATGAGTTCCCATTGTCTATGGAGAAGGAATCTGGGGTGATGGTGGCTGCACTGTGCCTAGTGCAGATGTCTGAAGACATCAAGGACGAGCTTGGTCCACTTCAACGGCGGGTTAGGGAAATGTTCCACCGGATTGTGCACACCCGCACTGAAATCCTTTACGGCTCGAACTTGAAGAACAGACAGCAGGTTACTGATACAGTTCATCGACCCATCGGCATGAAAACTTTTGTTAACAGGGGCATGTCTACCGGTGGAAATTGCCCTGTGGCCAAGTTGTTGGATCAGGGGCAGTCCGTGGATATTTCTGCAGCACCATCATCCCAGGGGCATCGACTCATGACATCGGCGCGTTTGGTTCCCGAGCCTGAGCCAGGCATCAGAGCTAGGCGTCCGATGACGCAGCTGCCTGGCCAAGGCCCCCAGGTGAGGCTTCCAACTGAACACCCCCTCAGTGTAGCGGAGGGACCTCGGGAGAGTGCCACTGAGGCAAGCAGTCTATTACTAGCAGTATTGATTAATTCTAAGGAAACAAAATGTGCAAAGGCAGATAAGTGGTTCAGGCTGTAGATAAGCTCCATGAGTTTTTTAAGCTCCACTTTCCCTTGGAAGTTGGAACCAAAGTGTGCTTAACATAACAATGAGCCGGACAATGGCAGACCGTTATTGTTTCCGGCGTTTTCGGACATTGCCACATAGACCATGCTGTTGTACCTAGAGGCATGACCCAACATTTTGTTTTTGCTTTGGATTGACATTGATAGTATCTGAGTTGTTTTGTGCCTCAAAACGGTTTGATACTTCGCTACCTCCATGACTAGTATATATTTGCATCATGGGGTAGTCTCTGGAATCGTCCATTTCAATTTAATGCAAATATGAAGTATGTTTTATTTCCAATGTTGGAGATGCCCTGAATAAAGTTTACATGGAGACAAACTCGACAGCTGTAGTAATCATTATGTAACCGATGAAAACCACCAAACTTTAATTTTCATAAAGTTCTGAAATTTTGCTGTAGTTAATGTAGCCGAATTTTCTGAACAAAAGAACCTGTTGCTGGGCTGTGTACACCTGTGGGTGTAGAGGCCGGATATTGTTATCCATTATCTAAAAAGAAGAACCTGTTGCTGTTGCAATAAGCCAAGTCAATTTTGTGAATTAGGTTGTGTAATTGCTTACAGATGAAGAAAAACGCTTATAATCGTTTTCATTTGTCCAAGGCACTGCACGAGTGAGCTATATTACACACGGAGGGGGTACTAAAATCTATCTAAATTGTCTGCATTTTCCAATCAGCTTAGGCCTTTGGGAACAATTGGTTTGTGCATGAAGCTCAAATTATTTTTGAAGTTGCATGATTTTCAATTTATATATGCCTCCACTACCTTTTCGGAGCCAAGCTCATTAGTGGCATTCATGCCTTCCCTCTGCATGAGTTTGCCTCTGTTGTGCATACGCAAAGAGGATATAATAATAATTATTAAGTGGAATCTACTATGCTTTTTTATAGGGGATGACGGATGCTTCTCAGGGCATGCTGGAGGCACCGGTGAGTTCGTCACAAGGTGCAATGAGCTCCCTTCTCAAGAAGCTCAGTTTACTGCTGGCGCCTAATTACCCACTACGGAGGTCACTGAAGCACGCAATCAAGCTTCTCAAGGAAGATCTGGAAGAAATAAGGGACGCCCTCATTGAGCAGGCGATGGTAGATTACAACAAAAATAAAGTGAAATACTGGATGGAAGAGGTGCGTGAGCTCTTGTATGACATTGAGGACAGCATTGACATCATGATGTTCCCACACATTGCTGCCTATGCTACGTCTAGATCCATCCATGGCCATAGCCATAGAGTTTTTTCTCAGACACGCAGGAGAGCTGCGTATCTCTATATTAAGAATAAAATCCATAGGCAGAGGGTTGCCCATCTTAAGATTCATCGGCTTCCCAATATGCTCAAGCTGTCAACGAGGGTCGCCAAAGTTTCAGAGCTCAGGACTCTGCTGTGGGACGCGAGCGAACGTCACGAAAGGTACCAGCTTGATGGTTGTATCTCAAATCCAACGTTTCTGTCCTTGTTACATACCAGTCGGATCCCTGTTTCTTATAAAGTTGTTCACAATCTAATTGGTATCGAGGATCCAAAGAAAGAACTTACTATGTGGCTCACCAACCAATCAGAACCACAGCTAAAAGTATTGTGTATTGTTGGACCCCTAGGGGTTGGTAAAACAACCCTTGCTAAAGAACTGTATCGTGAACTTAGTGTGCAATTTGAGTGCTGGGCTTTCATACGGGTGTCACGGAATCCTGACATATGTAGGCTTCTTCAGGAACTATTCTATCAAATCCAGCGGCCTAAACAAAGTTCTGATTCCTGCTCACTTGAAGGCATCATTGACAAGATTTGTAACCACCTCCAAGATAAGAGGTAATTCTGTCTGCTCGTGTAACTTAGTTAGATACTTGCTTTTAATATATTATACCTCTTCACTGTGGGAATCTACCCCACAGTCTTTTGTTGTAAAAAAATATATATTTTTGATCTTATCTTTAGTTGTAGAATATTAATAGAACTTAGTACCAGCAATTTTTTCTTTTTTTAGTGACACTAAAATGTTTATTTGTATGAGGGACGAAAATTTTTCTTTGTAAGATATTCGAAGTTAATGTTTTTTGCTATAAATTTGTTAAAGTGTGCATATAAGCTGCTTATACTACTTAAAGTGAGCCTTGCAGGAATTCTAAGTTCATGATTATTAGAAGTCAAATCGCTTTACTGTAGGTCAGGTCATTTGTATCGTATAACCACAATGTTTTAAACCACTTATAGGTCATGTGCACATATTTGCAACTTCATTTATATAGTTACAACTTACAAGCATTTAAATTACACTTATTCAACAGATTCTCATTAGTCATTGCCCAAAACAATTACAGAATTTTTGCTAAAACCAAAGCTTGAGTGAGGCAAGGAGTGGAATTTTTGTGTAGGAATATAATCCATAGATTGTTCATGGAATCAAAAAACGAGAGGGTATGCATGAGCAAAGAAGGTCTTTCATTAAGCTAACAGGGATTACTTTAACATACAGGAACTTATTCTTCCATATGTTTTCCGTAATTTTAAAACAATAAGCTGAAAAAGACCCATTTTCTTGGATTACTACTTTTAGTTGATAGAAATTATTCTGCTCTACTCATTCATTCATTACTAATCAGTAATGCTTATTATACATAAATTTGTAAAGTTTAAATATTCAAATATCCCCTAAAATGTATGCCTTTTGTACAATATATATCTGCTGGAGAGTATGGTGTTTGATACATCGTATAGCTTGAACGACTTTCATCTTATATTATTATACTTTGAAGAGTTGGACATGATTTTATTATATTTAATACTTGAACAGGAATAAAAATAACTATATGACATATTTTGTTATTTATTTTCCTTGCAATTTAAGTTGGAAGTGTTACGTTTTTGCCTAAATATTATATAATTATTCTGCAGGTATTTTATTGTAATTGATGATTTGTGCGAAGCGGAAGCATGGGATCTCATGAAAAATGCTTTTCCGAATTGCAATAAATGCAGCAGAATAATAGTAACGGGTGAAGTACAAAATGTAGGCGCTGAATGCTCTCGATATCATGCTGTTGATATTTTTGAGCTGAAGCCTCTTGGCAGCCAAGATTCTGAAAGTTTATTTTTAGGTAGAATTTTTAGCTCTGAAGATCAATGTCCTGATTCATTGAAGGACGTTTCCTGTAGAATGTTAAAAGAATGTGGTGGTTTGCCATTAGCAATCATCACTTTAGCTGGTCTTTTCCGAAATAACTCAGATATATGGCACCAACTACAGCGATACGTTGTCTCCAGTTTGACAAATCTGCCTTTGGACTACATGCTAAAAGAAATAGTAAACCTTTGTTGCGATAATCTTCCTCAAGATTTGAAGACATGTCTGCTATATCTTACCATTTATCCAGAGGGATGCACGATCTGGAAGGCTGATTTGCTAAAGCAGTGGACAGCAGAAGGTTTCATTACTTCAACAAATGGAAATGAGGGAGTTGCAGAGAGTTATTTTGATGAGCTTGTCAAAAGGGGAATGATCCAACCTGAGAAAATTACTCACAATAATGAGGTGCTATCTTGTACAGTACACCATATTATACTTGATCTTATTATGAGCAAGTCTAGAGAAGAGAATTTTACCACAGCAGTAGATTACTCTCAAACCAATGTATTGTTTTTTATGAAGCCCCGTCGATTGTCCCTACACTTCAGCTGTGCTCAGTATGCAACCAAACCAGAGAATATAAGATTGTCGCAGGTTCGATCACTTGCCTTTTTTGGACTCCCCAAGTGCATGCCTTCTGTCACAGAATTTAAGGTCCTACGGGTTTTAATCATTGAATTTTGGGGCAACAAAGATGATTTCAGCAGTCTCGACCTATCAAGAATTTGCAGATTAGTTCTGTTGAGATATTTGAAGATTTCAGGTCACATATTTGTGTATTTTCCGTCCAAGATCCAGGGATTAAAATTATTGGAAACCCTGGAAATATTTGCAAAAGTTTCTACAACTCTTAATGATAAGGCAATGGAAATTGATGCAAAAGAATCTGCTCTTCCAAATGATATAGTTCATCTCCCAGGGTTGTTGCATTTGAGCCTTCATGAGGGGATAAAACTACCTGATCGGATTGGCCTTCTGACATCTCTACAAACACTAAAGAATTACGATCTTGGAAATAATTCTGAAGACTGTATACAGAGCCTTGGTGAGCTGAAAAACCTGAGAGATCTTCACCTCACCTGTTCCACAGTACTGTCTCATGAGCATCTGAAGAGAAACATCGTAGCTCTGGCATCTTCACTTGGGAGACTTACCAACTTAGAATCTCTCACACTGGCTCATGGTGCTGTGGGCATGACAATGTTCGTTGAGCACTCATGTACCATGTTCTCCACTTCCATGTTTCTTAAGAGACTTGAGGTTTTTCCGTCTATTTGTGTCTTTACCAAACTTCCTGAATGGGTTGGGAAACTCTGCAGACTCAGCATTTTGAAAATTGTGGTCAGAGTACTGATAAGCAGTGATATTGATATCCTCACTAGATTGCCTGATCTCACTGTTCTTTCACTTTATGTTCGTCAACCCAATACAGAAAGAGTCGTATTCCATAATGGGGCATTGCCAGTTCTTAAGTATTTCAAATACAGTTGTAGTGTTCTTTGCATAGACTTTCAGGAAGCAGCACTGCCGAATCTTCATAGTTTGAAGCTTTGTTTCAATGTCCACAGAGATGAGATATATTCCCAGACAATTTGTAGCATCAAGCACTTGTCAAACCTCAAGGGGATTGCTTTGAGGATTGGGGCAGCTGCTGGTGTTGAGGAATCCGACCGAAGAGCTGCTGAATCAGCATTTGTTAGCTCCATACACAAACATCCAAGGTTTCCCATTTACATGAATATAAGAAGGGTTGATTGTGTACATGAGTAAAGTCCAATGTGGTCGGGTTTTTTTTTTTTTTGGGTGTGTGTGTGTGTTGGCTGCTGCTTTTTTATGTACTTATTTCAGATGTTGGAAATGTTTTACCACACTGTCTGTGATTTTCATCTGAAATTAAAACTGGGGATAATGCCTTTAACAAAAGAGCTCAATAAATTGTCCTTGACCTTGTCCGGGTGAGATTCAGGTACTTGACCTCTGAAAGTGCCATTTCTGTGTATCAAAACTTGTCTTGAACTCGAACGCTTTCCAGTCCCTACACATCTCCGGAGCAGCCATATCTAGGCCTCCGAACTAAGTAGTCACATTATGTCATTGTTAGGAATTAGACTTTTCCCAACCCCTCATGGCTTCTCGAGCCAGCCACTTTGTCTTCACAGGAAGAGATTTCAGATCTTTTTGGCGTTCATCATTAACGTTTTTGCAAGTCTTTAACCAAGTTACTTCACTGGTGGAAGATCAGACGGAGAACGAGTCGATTGATGCTGCTGCATGATGACTGGGCTTGATGGGGAAAAAAATTGAAGATCCATGAGGCCACCCCGGGTGGAGCAGAGATGATTCTCCCAGGGGCAGCAAAGGAAAGGGAAGGGCGGTGGCCGTATCGAAATTCGAAACCTAGAGCTTTGGTACCATGACACCTCTCATCTATGAGGCATGACATCTATTCTGCATCTGTGGGCTACTCTGTTCTGCTGGGACTGCTCTGCTCCACATACATCTAAAGTTCGCCCAAGTCCAATCTCTGGGGTGGCTCCTCTGCTTTTGTGCTTCAGCACAGGTGATTTCTATTCTGTTGCACGGTGGTAACTGTTGTGCTGCCATCCTGCTGCTCCTATAGCGTGTTGAGGCCTATATTTCCTATTTGTGTTCATCCAAATCCAGTTGCACATCTCCAATTCGGCCAATTTTTGTCAAATCAACCACTTTTTATTTTCTTTCAAGGTTAGCTGAGTCCCGTTGATATAGGTAATCATCATCATCGTTGATGCGAGTATGCCCTCTCAGTATCTTTCGTAGCCATTTTGCTACACATCACGATCAATGGCCGGCAGTAATCTCTCTCTGTTCTTTTTTGGCTTATTTGACATATTATTATTTTGTCGAGTTCAAAATCTCCAAAGCAAGGTACATATTCAAAGAGTTGATGTACTGTGTTACGAAGACTTGAGGTGTTTGCTAAAGCGTGTTTGTGAAGGCAATACCGTCTCTTAAAATAAACATCAAATTAGTTTCACGAATCCTTCATACAATATGTCTTGGTAAAACATAGTATATATGTTTTTAAAAACTCGATCAAATTTAAATTTTCGCACATAATATTTGCCTCATATATAACAAAATGACATTATAATTCATAATTGAGAGAGTAGCATGGATCACATAATACAAGATGGCTAGTTGGTATTCTATTAGAAACAGTGATGGATTTTTAGTGAAGTGCAGGATATCTGCACACATGGACGGGAAATTAATGACTGAAAATAAGAATTAGGATCAGCATCCTTCAAGTGTATGAGAAGGCACCATGCCATGTCCAGTAATTGACAACTCGGTTGAAAGAGAATCCTCAGAAAACCCTGTACTCTTGAAAGCATGATTCTGTATATCAGTATTCTGCCTCTTTAGCCCATCAATGGATGATTGTTGGTTCACTGGAATTTGAGTGTCTGTCTGTTCTATTGTTTCATCTGTCCAAGCAGAATTGTTTGCAGATTCGGCTTTGGTTAGCTCTACTGGAACACAACCCGGCATAGGTTCACTTTCTGCATTACTAGCAGTTTCTGAAAAATTGTTCAAGGGAGAAACCTTAAAATCTCCCATATTCGTTCCACCATCTGAACTTTCTTGGACTCCACAAATGCTATATGTCTTTGGTTCAGCAGATGATTCTAATCCTTGGTTTACTGGCACACCAGTGAACTTCTCTGGTAAGCATCCTATTGACGTGACAGAATTTTCTGTGAACTCAATTTTGGGTGGCACCAAAATATCAGAATCTTCTGTGGACACCCATTTTGAAATTTCGGCTGTTTTAAATGGCAAAACCTTTGGCTTATTTGGATGTTCCTTCGAAGCCTCTTCCCATTTTACCCATGTATGTGGATCAACTCCATCATGAAGAATAACCTCCTTAAGGAGTTTCATGTATTCTATTTTGATACCACAAAGTCCATGTAGATCCTTACAGACCAACTGAAGTGTTTTGAGGTGTTTCATAGATCCTTCTTGAATTGTTGGAAATGTTGGATGTTGTAGCACAAAACAAAGACGCAGCAAGCTGGGGAATGCCTTAGCTTTTATAGTGAACTTTTCAAGGTCGTCAGCAATCAGTTTTAAATATTTCAAGTCACTCAACTGAGTCAAAGCTTCAAGAAATCCCGTTGTAAACTTACCAGATGAAAGACATAACTCCTTGAGACCACGGAGTGAAATAACAAACTGAGGTAATGTATCCAATTCACCATGTAGTTTCAATGAGCTCAGGTAACAAGGTTCTTTTAGGGAATATAGGGAGTTTTTAAAGGTTCTGTCAAAATGAAGTGACATAGAACGATCACCAATATTTCTTATATTTTTATCCTGTATGAACATCTGAATGGCTTCCTGAAGATTATTCCACTCAGTGCCACCAGCACCTGGTGATAACTCGCACCAAACCTTCACCTTTCTCAGTTTTATCATATGGTCCACAAGTTTTGAATAACTTTGATTTCCGTCAGCAATAAATCCTGCTAGAGTCTGCAAGACACTAATTCGTTGCTTTGGAAAATCCACTTCATCAGGTAGCTTAAACTTTCCAAATAGATGAACTAAACAAGGCATTTGGAAGACTTCTGCCCGAAGCTTAGCTACCATGGATGCCCTTAAATCAAGTGTCTCCAAAAGTGTTAGTTTTGAAATATCCTTTGGAAGTTTGGTAACATTTTTTCCAAGACTCAGATATTTCAGAAGCAACAGACAACATATGTTTTTGACAAGTTTATCGTTCAAGTCATCACACCTTTCGAGATCCAAGACTCGCAGAAGGCGATACTTGCTGAAGTCCAAAATACTTTCACTAGGTTTCCCAAAAACTGTCAGAGATCGAATGAGAGATAAAACATTAGTGTCCAAATTATTTCCATCTATGGCAGCACTTTTATGGAGAGAAAGACGTCGAACATATTTTTGTTCAGTCATCTCATCACAAAGCAATGTGATGAAGTTCTGAGAAACTGACATGTGCAAAATAAACTCATGCATCATGCTGTAAGTTTGGCATGTCTTCACATTTTCGTTGTTGCTTATATAAACGGGCTCAATGATGTTACGATCCTTGAGCATATCAAAAGCAGTGGCAGAATCCGGGGTGGTAGTTGAAGGTTGTAATTCAACGAATCCCTCGGCTAACCATAGTCTCAACAAACTTTTTCTCTTGATATGATAATCACTTGGGAACATACCAAAATATAGCAAGCAGGCTTTCAGAGCTTGATTCGGCAGACTGGTGAAGTTGCGGACCAGTACCCGTCGCATGGCCTCAAAAATTCTGTCATTCTCCAAATGATAATGTAACTTGTTGCAAATATCTTCGCATGAAGGTCCTATCGGCCAACCCTGCTTTTTCAAGAATTCACTTATGGTTACCAGAGCAAGTGGCTGGCCACCACATTTCTTCAAAATTGCTTCTGAATCCGGCTGCTTGTAACAGGAATATTCCTCTGGGCAAGTTTTAAAGGTGAACAATTGTTTAGAGCATCCCTCGTCAAGTCTTCTCATTTTGTGCATATAGCTTTCAGCGGAGCTGCAGGCAGCAGCTACTGGTTGAATAGTTGTTGTCACCAATATTCTGCTGGAAAAACCATTGTTGTCTGGGAAGGCTGAATTGATGTTTCCCCACATATCTTCTGTTTGAATGTCATCTATGACAATTAAGTACCTAAAATAAAAGAATCAAGAAAGGACTGAAATACATTCTATTAGCATAATAATTAGTTACTTCAGCTAAAAAAGATCCTTAAATATTGTGTTAAAGTTCTGTTTTACACCCTGAAAATTGACCTTGAACTGCAGACTGGACATATCTGAAATAGGTCAGACGAGGTACCTAAACTTGTGTGACAATGCCATCTGGTTCCTTAACTACAAAACTGCAGCTCTAGGTGCCAAACTTGCTAAACGAGCTACACAAGGTACAAAATATTATTTTTTGTGATAAACCACTTCCATTGGCTGTCGTGCACTTGGCACGTGGGACCCAAATATTTGTCCCCATCTATCATGACCTTCCAATTCTGTTGCTTGCCACTGCCAGCACTCTCTATTGCATCGCTGTACCCAAAGGATGTTGGGTTTAACTGGTTAAACGGCTAACCCCAAAGTTAAACGGCTAACCCAGCACTGTAGCGGCACCCCTCAGGTCCTGAGTTCGAATCCCCATGTGAGCGAATTTCAGGCTGAGGGTAATAAAAATCTCCTCGCTGGCATTTCAGGATCGAAAAAAATCGCATTATTCTTAATGAAATACGGTAGGGGCGTCTCTGTCATGCCCCTGGAGTAGGCATACAAGGAGAAGGCGTATTCCTGAAGCGTTGGCATATTTTTACTTATGATGTATTATGTTAGAATGACCGGTGGGCCATAGTGGCATTGGTCAAGTATCTTCCTTTTATTCTGAACTCTGGCTTGTAATGAACATCAATCTTATTATCATAATACAGTAAACGCAGGAGGAACTGTTGGAGTATATGAGTTATGGCCCATGAGGCTAGGCCCATGAGGCCCATGTATTGCAACTATATAGCC
>DXKC01055524.1:0-11432 GCA_031170775.1 Cymbopogon citratus
AGAAGAGAAAAGAGTAAAGGAAGAATTTTGGCCCATGGCAAATCAAGAAGAAAATAGAGAAAGGCCATTTCAACATAAAATCTGGCAAAAACCATGATACTACAGTAGTCTAGGCCTGCAACACAGCCCACCTGCCAAAGTTAGTCGCGAACGGCCTCCGGAGGGGGCGGCCGGCGCACTGGGCCGGCCGGCGCACGGTGAGGCGGTTCGGGCCCAACTTTGGAGAGGCGGTTCCTTTACTGCCCTGGAGGTCGGTTGCGCGTCGGTTTTGCTAATACAATGTACCTAGACACATCTTAGGTCGGTTTAGGGGTGTTATGAGGGGAATATTCCGTGGACATTCTCTTCCTCTCCACCTATATATAGAGGGCCTCTCCCCCATTGTAACACACACTCTACTACCTCTAAAATACATTCCTAGGCTATACACTTGTATCCTATACTCTTGAGCTTACACTTCCATATCCCAAGAGGAGGAGTGGTGTCCCTCTAGGTGCTAGTGCCTAGTTGTATAAGTTAGAAAAGAGGAAGAGAGAGGAGGGAAGAGCGGAGGTGGAGCCGGCTTGTCAGTTTCTCCTCCAACTTGTACCTCTACAGAGCCGACTCCTTCGTGAGTAATATCCACATTCTTTCTCTGCAATTCCTTTATGATCTATTTAACTTTAGTTTAATGCTTACTTACTTGCTTATGGGATCTCCGCTCGACCGAGTGCTCTAGTCTGATTAAGATATCAGACTAGAGTAGTCACCATTAGCGTAGATGTGGTGTCTGGGCTAGCAAGTTGCCTGAGTTTGCGCCCAACCCCACGGATAGTTGTGGTAGCCCCGGGGGTGATAGACCTGACAAGGCCTTTGTATTCCACCATGTTCAGGTTGGTGTTTTCGTAGAGCTTTAGGCTGCCTTCACCTAGTTACGTCTTCCCAGTCTTTTCGAGAACCGGAAAGGAACAGCTGCTCCGAAGTAAGTTCGGTAAGCCAAGACTTTAGTTATTTAGTGACCTTGGGTTGAGCTTAGAATTCCCTCTCGTCCTACAAAAATACCCTTCTACCTTCTTCTCTTGGATGTTCTTGCTTCTCTCTAGTTTACTTCTATTCCCTGTGGAAAATACGATACCCTGAATACTTTTGGGTGAAAGCTACAATGGTATCCATGTGCTTGCGGATTTATCTGCTTACGCTAAGAAATACCAACATTCATCACTTATGATTACAGGAGACTCTGGATCATTATCCAGGAAAGCGTACTTAAGACCAGTGGGCAAAGGTTTTAGCTCAATAGGAGGCTTAGGTGGTTCTGCAAACTCGCCTATTGGTTCAGGTTCAGAGTCATCAGCCTCTTCTTCAATGAAGAATTGGGCGTCATTCTCTGCCTCTGTTTCTACTAGAAATCCTAGAGATGCAGCCTTGAATTCCTCCAGTGGGTCTATATGAGGGCAAGATCCAGCTCTAGTATTCAGAGAATGAGCTATAGACATTGGGAGTTGTAGTTTCTTTCCAAGATGGATATTTAATTTCCCGATTTGCCCTTCATAAAGAAGTGGTCTAAAGGGTTGTCCAATCAACAGGTCGAATTCCCACACATCAAAGATGTAGAATCTCAAATGAACTGCGGTTTCTTCAACCTAGAGGGGCAGCACATGCAGAATTCCTAAGCTAGGAATGATGTGCCCCATAGGACCTTTCAGCAATTTTGTAGTTCGGGTTAACTTCATGTTTGTTATTAATTTGTGTGCAAGTGAGAGTGACATGATATTAATGCCCACTATTGGATAGAGAGCATCTTGGTGCCTTGAGTTAATTTGGAAATGGATTGGTAAGGAAGGTGCATCCAAACAGATAACTTTAGAAACTAGTTCTGATTCTTCCATCCATTCACTGCTCATAACTGACACTAGCTCTCCTGTGGTAGCATAAGAAATAGCCTTAGAGTGGTCAATGAGTTTTATAGAATGATTACGGTATTTCTGTGGTTTCTTTATGGCTACATGATTCAAGACATGTCCAAATTCTATAAAAAGGTCGGGTTCCATATCGAGCATAAAATCAGGAAATGGATTTTCTTCTTTTGGTGGCTCAGAACCTTGAGTGGCTGAAGTAGATGATATATCTGGCAAGGGATTAGCTTGAGCTACTTGAAGTTCTTCTTCTAGGAGGTTATCGGTTTCAGTAGCTAATATTTGATCTAAGACTGTTCTTGCTCTTTTAGAAGAAAGGTGCAAGAATGATCCTCCTGAAGTGGTATTGAGCAATTGTTTTCTTTCATTACACAGACCCTTATAGAAGTGTTGAAGAAGAATGGGGTCTGGTATGCTAAGGTCTGGGCCAGAATACAATAAGTTCAGGAAGTGGTTCCAGGAGGAGGCCAAAGTTTCCTTAGGTTCTTGAGTGAAGGTTAATACTTTGACTCTAAGATCGACGACTTGGAGAGCTGGGTAAAATTCTAGGCAAAAGTTAGATCGTAAGGATCCCCAATCTCCTTGTTGCTTACCCACGTTCCTTTCATACCATTGTCTAGCCTTTCCTTTTGAGGAAAAAGGAAAAAGCTTCCAACGTAAGGTTTCATCAGACATGCCTTCTATTCGAAGACAGTTATATGTTTGCTCAAAATCTCTAATGTGAAGGTAAGGATTTTCGTCTCCCTCTCCTAAGAATGATAGGCTTTGGACCATTGCAATCAACCACGGACTCAACCTATAACCAGGGGTTTGTATTGGTTGTGAAGATTCCCATGGCTGTAGGCTGGTCTCCGTGGGTGCAGAGAATTGTAAGATAGGCGTGGAATTTGTTTTATCCATTAGGATGGTAATTTAGGAAAGACTAAAAATGTAAAACAAAAGATAAAAAGAATATAGTACAAGGTATCGCAGGACTTGGTTATCTCAGCAGACCGTTTTTCTCCCCGGCAACGGTGCCAGAAATGCTTGTTGATATTTGTTACGCACACAGAAGAATCTAGAGAAATAATCTGCAAGCGCACGGATATTGGTGAGCACTTCACCCAGGAGATAGTTCCAGAGTATCGTATTTGTTCATCCCAAGGGAGAAAACGTGCGATGACTAACCAAGTGGTATGCTAATACCCCTGAGCTGCTCTTCAAGGTGTAGATAAGGACAATAAAGAAGACTACGACGACCTCTAACTCCATCCTATGGTAAGTATTGTGTTTATTGCTCAGATGGGGATGCACCAAAGAAAAGAGACACCACAGAGGATGCTTAACTTTGATACACTTTGATCCTACTTGTCCTACTAATGGAGGGTGGATTACGAAGGATTCAACAGGACTGTCACTCTCATGATCTACCACACGTCCTAGCTAATAGGGTGTATCTACGAGTATCCCTAGCCCAAGCACCTCGCTTACACTAGAAATAGTTACTTTACCCGCTATGCAAAGAGAATAAATCAACCTCGTAAACTAAAGAACAATAAGACAATGACTTACTAGTATTAGAAGTTGAACTACCGAAGAATCTTGAAACCAAGCTCTGGGTTAGGGAAACTTGATCCCGCAGGTACAAGTAGGAGAGGAGACACCGACAGGCTGGGCTTCCTCCAACCTCTACCTCCTACTTTATCTCTCTTGATCTAGAAGAATAACTCTAATCTCACATAGAGACAACAAAGCTACTCTCTCTTGAGGCTCTACTCTATGTAATCCCTCTCTAGAAAAGTATACAATGAATAACTGATTACATCTCTCTGAGCCAAGGGGCAGGGGCTCTGTTTATATAGCCCCAAGGATAAACCGTAGCCCTTGGATCAAACGGACCTAAATGAACCACTTTTATTGCATCTCAAGGTCGGTTGGAGGCAGGATCCACGAGGTTCACCCTGATTGGTGGAGAGGCCAGGGTGGGCGCCCTGGGCCCTAGGGCGGCCACCCTATGGTGGCTGCCAGATGGGCCCTCTTTCGGGGGTTTGCCTTCTCAAACCTTCCTGACTGCAGAAAAGTGGTAGTAGCGTCGTTTCTCTCTATGTAAACCGGACATATGGGTCCTCTTTGCTTATTTCCAGGTGTTCCTCTGCAGAAATAGATATTCACCAAAACTCATGGAATTCTGTTAGTGAAACACCTATTCTACCAAGGTTTTTCAGTTTTAATCGTTATTGCAATTTAGTTGACGGTTAAAATTGATAGTTAATTACTATCAACAGTTACCCACGGTAGATATTTAGGCGTGGGGCTACCTAAATCAAGCGATCGAGCGTGACGCAGAATGGGACAAATAGATTTATCCAGGTTCGGGCCGTGAGATGCGTAATACTCTACGTCCTGTGTCTTTGTGGATTGTATTGCCTTGTATGAAAAGCGTGTCCTATGGGGTGCCTCCTGCCCGCCTTATATAGTCGGGGGACAGGATTACAGACCCTAAAGATCACAATATGGGATAATTACAATCATACGTATCCAAGACAGATACGTGATTCCTATTATCTAGACTGTCTTGCGCGGCAAGGCACCTCCTTGTGCCCGGGCAGGACTCCGACCAGGCTTGCTGGTATCTTCTCGGGCTCGATCTTGATGTCCTGGGCTTCCAGAAGTCGTGACCCAAAGATAGCCATGAGGGTATAGGGGTTAATACACCCACAGCTATTCCCCGAGCATTATGAATCTTGAGGAGTACACTATTTTGACCTTGTCTGAATGGTAAAACTTGACGCCGTGAAGTTGACCATTGACTCCGTCTTGATGGTGCACACCCAAAAGGTTGCATGATGCTCTTAAAGAAAAAGACAAATGATTCTAACAACATGCCGACGTGGTCCCACGTTAACAGGAAATGTTAACATGGGCAATCTGTTCGGAGAAATCCTAGAGATAGGACCAAAGTCACCGTGAGGTGACATGGTCCCACATAGTCCCCTAGGTTGATAGAAGATGATTATATTGTATCAAGCTTATAATGAAGAAAAACTCCTTGTTAATCAATCATGTCAGAGTGTCAGGACTGAAGCTTGGGAAGAATGAACCCGTGGCTCCAAGAGGCCTGATCCGTCGATTGGCACGCCTGACGATCAACGAGAGTGGTCTGGCTGAAGTGGATGGCTGAGTCACCAGCAGCGATGCATGGAAGGACACTAGGCAGCAGAAGGTCAGAGCCATCGAGTGGTCTGCCGTTTGGAAAGACACGTGTGGTCTGACCAAGTCCCTAGCTCTGACGCGTGGAGGGAAACGTGGCAGCAGGAGGTCTGAGCCATCAACTAGTCTGCCGAAGAAGTGATGAATGTGGTCTGGCCGAGTGGTCTGGCCAAGTCCCCAGCTCTGACGCGTGGAGGGACATGTTGACAGTAGGAGGTCTGAACCATCGACTGGTCTGCCAAAGAAGTGACGAACGTGGTCTGGCCGAGTGGTCTGGCCAAGTCCCTAGCTCTGACTCGTGGAGGGACACGTTGGCAGCAGGAGGTCTGAACCATCGACTGGTCTGCCAAAGAAGTGACGAACGTGGTCTGGCCGAGTGGTCTGGCCAAGTCCCCAGCTCTGACGTGTGGAAGGATACGTGGCAGTAGGAGGTCTGAACCGTTGACTGGACTGCCGAAGATTGCTAAGGCGCACTGTTTGAACAGGGCCCAAAATAATTGTATGGCCCACTAATGGTAGAAAGGCCACACTTCCTTTGAAATCAAACCCTAGAAGCCGAATGGTTCCATTAACTGGGGGTATAAGTGTAAAAGATAACTCACGCGACATGCAGTTATCCCACCGCAGCCATTCGCATTCTCCAGTACTCACATCCGTACCACGATTCAATCAAAATCAGTGCGATTCTCCTCAAATTGCCTCCATTCATCCCCTCTGATCTTGCTTTGAAGCCATGCCACCCAAGAGGAAGCTTGTGGAGTTGGCGGACGCAGCGGTTGTGAAAAAGCGCAAGGCGTCGAAACAGAAGAAGGCGGCGGCGGACGAACCAATGGTGTTCGAGGAAGATGTACTGGAGAAATATTGGTCGCCATCAAGTAGTACGATTGAAGCCTTGATGAACCTCTCAAAGCTGGGATTGCTGCCGGCACCGGAGATAAAGGTATGGCGTCCTCCCCCAAAGGCGCATAAATTCCCCCAACCCAATCATGGGGAATTTGTTTTGTTTGAAGATTTCGTAATGCGGGGGGTAGGATTACCGATGCACCCCTTCTTGAGAGATCTATGTCATTACTGGGAGATTTCCTTATGCAATCTGGATCCAAATTCAGTCTAGACAGTGTTGATCTTTATTGGATATTGTGAGATGTTTCTAGGCATTCTGCCCCATTTCAATCTGTTCTGATACTTCTACATCTTGAGGAAGAAAGAGGCGACGTCTGGTGGATCAGAGGTAGCTAGGGGATGCTACATCCATCTTAGAGATGGAATGAAAACCCATTGGATAGATATCCCTCATGGTATGCCG
Organism: Cymbopogon citratus; assembly: GCA_031170775.1. Lineage (NCBI taxonomy): Eukaryota > Viridiplantae > Streptophyta > Magnoliopsida > Poales > Poaceae > Cymbopogon > Cymbopogon citratus. The sequence continues at coordinate 6,391 of DXKC01055524.1, forward strand.
GTCAAAGACTGGAACCAGAAGTGGTTCTACGCCAACCAAGATTTGGCGGAGCGGTTAGTGCCATCAGACGTCGTGTATGTCCCAGAGAGAAACAAGAAGTGGGAAGCTCAGTGTAGCAATAAAGAAATGGGACAGGTTCAGGACTTGTTGAAGCTGATCAACACTACCACGTGCTCTAGTCCATATGTTGCAGTGGTCTGGCTAACACGCTGAGTTCAACCATGTAAAGAGAGAGCCAGGCCAATGTATGAGTTTCAGGGTAAAAATGATCCTTCACAAGAACCACAAGCACCCTGGGGTCCAATGACTAGCGATCTTACCAAAAACTAGGTGCAGGTGATGTTCATGAAAAATTTCAAAGATACCTATGCTCACACTCCTTAGAAGCCTTACAATATTGGGAATCTACCGCCGCCTGTAAGTTGTACTTTGACTGAATGTGTTCTCTTGTATATTTGCCATATTGTGACTTGTAAAATGAATATCTTGTGGTCTAACAGACCATTGCTGGACAGGACCGTGGAGTGTATTTCTCTGCCATTCCTCTGGAAGACTAGCCAGAAGGTGAAGCACTGCAGGGGCAGAAGAAAAAGAAACGCCAGGCCATCGTTGATGATGATGTGATTCCAGAAGAATCTAATGAGAGCCCATCAGAATAGGCACGTCAGGTGGTAGCAGGCAAGAAGCCAATGCCACCAGTAACAAAGAAGAGCAAGTCGAAAACACTGTGCACCGGGGGCAGCTTAAACATTGATGACCAGGGTACTGAACCCATGGATTCTGAAGCTATGAGCATAGACTCTAAATCTTCTAAGGATGAAGATTTGATAACACTGGACGCTCGGTTGAAGCGCCAGAAGGTGAGAGGAGATCCTCCCCCCGTGAACCCCAGGGCTTTTGTCTTGAGCTCATCGTTGAAACAGGGGGACGACCATCGGTGATGCAGAATGCGCAGCTGCCACCACTGCAGAGTGGCCACCATGCTCCGACCCAGAGCATGCAGTAGCCGCCGGGGCAGAGTATGCAGAACCCGACGAGGCAAAACATGCAGTCATCGGTTAGCCAGAGAACGCCAGGGCTGTCTCGCAAACCAAGTGCACAATACGGAGCACGGAGCACAGCACGAGGCACTCAGAGCCATGTGGCCACCAGTCCCCAGGGTGGTGGTATATCATCTTCTCAAGAGCCTGAAGTCCCTGAGGGTGGCTTGGAGTTCGAGTTTGGAGTTGTGTTTCCTCAATCGTCATGGTGCGTTGCAAACCGTATACTTGTGTTTTTTGCATGTAAAGCATAGAAGCATTAATGATTGTTGTTTATGATGCAAGCCTGCATGTACTGAAGATCCAACACCACAAGGCATGTCGACTTCCCGATATCACCCCTTCCGACCATGGAGCCACCACCAATGAAGACAATAGCTGACCATGGTGAAAAGGACGCATAAGAAGCCCCTGATGGCAGAAATGCTAGTGCTGCTGCTGATGCCAGGACTTCGTCAAATGTTGAAATGACCCCTGCTACCGCGGGACTGGTAGTGGGGAGTACGTCCGGCACAGCGTCGTTGCCAGAGCACAACGTACAAAGCGGTGCGCCGCCACCATCAGGCCCTGAAGAAGTAACTGTTGAAGATGATGTGGAGGAGGTGACCCGTCAAGACGCTGGAGAGGTGCTAGTACAGCGGGTGCAGACCGTACACCGCGTTGGCTCGGTGTTTGAAATCTATGAAGAAATCAACACCGGTGCGATCGGCCCAGTGGTTGATAGGCTGCTGTCGAGGATCCGTACTCACATGAAGGTTAGTGTCTGTTGCGTCAAGTATTGTGCCACTAAAGGCTTTGTTGGTTAACTTCTAGTCTCGTGCAGTCATTGGAAGATACTGCAGAGCAGCATAGACGGACCATCAACAGGCTTGCTCCGGTGTATGAGGGGTCAGAAGAACTAAAGAAAACACTGGCAGAGGTGGAGAAGCAGGCCCAAGAGTACCAGACCAGGGAGAATCAGTGGACGAGTGAGAAGGCATCCCTGACAGATAGGGTGTCTCAATTGGAAACTCTTCTGGTTGCTGCTCAGAGTCAAGTTGCCCCACTAGAAGCTACCAATAGAGGTAACTAGTGTGCTTGTATATATCATGCATCTTGAACTTGATTGACTAACCCTTAGACTTCAACAGAGCTCAAGGAGCAGACTGTGAAGAAAGATCAGGAGCTGGATCAACTGAAGGCACAACTGAAACTTTGTGAGGATGAAGTGGAAGGTAAGACTGTCTTGTGATGAGCTTTATGTATACTGACATTGTCTTGTCCTGATGTGGAGTCTTGATGTGACAAAAATCAAGCGTCACCTCCTGGCTCAAGGTCAATCTGCGAAGAAAACAATCGACATGCTCCAGAATAGGTTGAAAGCAATGATGGCGTACATGAAGCCCATTGTGCAGACCATCTTTGCTCAGGAAGCCTGGCCAACTGGTGTGAGTGAATTAGACGCTATTTTGGACTGGTGCCATAGATTGTGGCCAAAGTTGAAGTATTTTGTGAAGCAAGCGGCCATCTTCACTACATCTAATGTGCTGGCTAGGGTGTAGTCACACTACCTGAGTGTGGAACCGCAGAGATTCGCTGAAGGTGTTGCTGCAGGGATGACGCCAGAGCGGGCACAGGAACTCCGAACAGCTGCACAGCCTATTGCTGACGCCATTATAGAAACAATCACCTTTTTTAAGGAATCTGGCCAAGGTAGTAGTCAATCTGGTCAGTAACACTTATGTAGAAATGAAACAATGTATACATGGTGACCTATGTATTTTGTAAGCAGGGTTGCTTGAACAGAATTAGACCATGGGTGGTAGTTTTAATGATGTGCCCGAAGGGCTTAATGATGTAGCTTAATTGTTTGTTGTCGACTATTGTATGATGTATGGTGTAGATAGTGTCAGTTAACCCTGTCCGGTGACTAGAATGTCGACTAGTGAACAGCGCGATTGCCGGGATCACTAGAAGCTTAGTACCATCTGGGAGCTACTGCCAAATCTCCTAGTGCCGTGTAGCGCGGAGCTGTAACACTTCGTGGGAGGATCGGGACAGTGCCTTGTCAAACCTTACTAGTGTAACCATGTATCGTATAACAGGACATATAATTAGATATAAGTATTGCATGAATGATAGACATTGCATGAATAAAAGATGTAGCATGAAGACACAAGTATAATCAAAAAACATTGCCTCGTAACGGCCTTTCATTAATCTGAATAATGAAGTACATAAGTAAAAAAGAAAGATACATATCTCTTTTCTTATATATGGCGAAGCGGCTGACTAGGGGTAGAAGCGTATAAGATTTTTGATATGCCAAGAATTTAGGATATCTACTCCTGTCAACGTGCATAATCTATAAGATGTTGGACGTGTCATCGCTTTGATCCTGTAGGGTCCTTCCCACCGTGACGACAGCTTATGGAGGCGATCAGTCTTCATGATACGTTTGAGCACCATGTCGCCAACCACAAAGAATCTGCCATTGACGTTGCGGTTATAGTAACGATGCAAGGAGGCCAAGTATTTGGCTATCTTAGCGCAGGTGTCTAGTCATCGCTCCTCGGAGGTATTGACGTCGACTGTCCTAGCTTCGTCTGAGGCGTTCTCATCATGGTATTCGACCCAAGGGGATTTGAAAGCGACCTCAGCAGGTAGGACTGCTTCAGATCCAAACACCATGAAGTATGGAGATACTCCCGTGCTACGGCAAGGTTGGGTTCTGAGTCCCCAGACCACCGCAGGTAGCTCCTTCAGCCATTGTCCGGGCCTTTGCTTCTAATCATCGAGGTAGACTCGCTTCTTTAAGGCTTCAAGGATCATGCCATTGGCGTGTTCCGCCTATCTGCTTGCTCGAGGATGAGCCACGGAAACATACTTGACTTTGATGCTCAACTCATCACAGAAATCGAAGAAGTGACAGCCGATGAACGTCGAGCCCAGATCAGTAATGATGCTGTTGGGCACACTAAACCTGTGTATGACTTCGTTGAGGAAATCTGTAGCTTTTTGTGCAGTAGCAGTCTTGAGTGGCTTGTATTCGATCCACTTGGTGAACTTGTTTATCAGAACATAGACGTACTCAAAGCCACATGGTGCTCGCCTGAACGGGCCGATCATATCAAGTCCCTAGCACAAAAAAGGCCATGACGCTGGTATGGTCTGAAGTTCATGAGCTGGAATGTGAATCTGCTTGGCAAACATCTGACACTCGAGGCATCGTCGCACCATCTCTTCGGCATCTGCTACCGCTGTGGGCCAGTAAAAACCTGCTCGGAAGGCTTTTCCGACCAGTGTTCTTGAAGCAGCATGGTTACCACACATGCCTTTGTGGATTTCGATCAGGAGCTCTTTGCCCACTTCCCGGGTAATACACTTCTGGAGTAAATTTGCTCTGTTGTTCTTGCGTATCAACTAGTTATCGATTATGACATAGTTTCGTGCGCGTCACATCAAGCATTCTGCCCCTGCTATGTCGTCTGGGACAAGATGTCTGACCAGATATTCGATGAAGGGTTCCCTCCAATCAGGCTCCGGAGGAGCCGGTTTTTTGGCGGGGGTGTGGTCTGGAGGCTGTCCATCATCAGTGTCGTGGTCTGGCGTTGATTGGTCTAGAGTAGTGGCTTCCTCCATTACCACATCGTCGTCGACGGGTGCCACCATCTGGTAGGCAGATGGACCCGGGGCAGCGGACATGCTAGGAACCGGTACTGCTGGCGTGCTCGAAACTGGATCCGTTGCTGTGGTCGGAACCGGTGTCGCAGGCATGGTCGGAGCTGGAGCCACAGGCGTGGTCGGAGCCGGAGCCGTAGGCGTGGTTGGTTTCGGAGCAATAGAGGGTTGAATTAAATCTTCGACGAATACCCCAGGGGGGAGCCTTGCTCGTGATGACCCCAACTTGGATAACTCGTCTGCTATTTTGTTTTCGCCTCGGACCATGTGTATGTACTCCAGGCCGTAGAATTTGTTCTCCAACTTTTGGATTTCGGCTACGTATGCTTCCATCTTCTCATG